>JBAMAX010000454.1:0-247597 GCA_037043745.1 Chymomyza amoena
CAATATATGTTATCTGGAGGCAAAGGTTTAGCAAAACCCACCCCACCTACCCAAGAGCTAGGGAATTAAAGGGTCCCGCCTCGCTACTTCCTTGTCGTCCCGTATCACTAGTAGTTATGATAGATGACTGATACATATTTTGTTCGTTGTCTTGTTAAAACAAAAATATAACTATTAGTTAAGATGATGATGATACAGTATGGTAAGTATATAATGGTAAATGTATATGATAAGTAGCATTGAGGGACTTATATATGTATATGTATGTGATGGCGCTTAATTTTGAAGAACTCTTTAAGGAAACATGCGCACAAAGTGATCCTATATATGATGAAATCATTTTTTGCAAATTGCTTTATTTGGCCAAACAATATTCATTAATAAATAAATTTTTATTTTGATATTAATTTATGGCATATATAAAAAGAAGATATATTAAAGAAAAGATAAAAAAATGATTTTTTTAAGTCATTGGATTTTTTTTCTTCATATTCAATAATAATGCGGAAATTTATTTACTTTATTTGGACACTTAATAACACTGTACAACAGTGATTTAGAACTTTTCAAGTGACCTATGTACGTTGTAGGTCTTGACGAGTAGATTACAATAGTGTGTTTCAAAATTCTCTAACACCCCCAAAACGCAAGTTATTCCTTAAAACCGTTTTCGGGTACTGTGATCACTCCCACAATCACAACGTCGCCATTTTTCAACCGATTTTTGATTGCGGTTTTGGAAAGAAGAAGATTCAAGCTTTAAGATGACATACACTTGTTTATACTTTATACAAAGCAACTACGAGATTTTTAAAAGTTATCTAAGATTTACACTTTTTTTTTTTTTCGTTTTTCACACTTTGAAGTAATTTTTATATAACAATTTATTAAAACACCTTTACTTTTTTACATTTAATCTTAAAGAAATATTAATTCCGAGAAAGGTCAGGCATGTTTTATTAAAATCGGTCGATAAATGCTTAAGTTACGACGCTTATTGTAAACAAGAAATTTAAACTTTCATCGACAAAAAAAAAGTTTTCTTCTTTCCAAAACCGTAAAGCAATCAAAAATCGGTTGAAAAATGGCGACGTTGTGATTGTGGAGTGATCGCAGTACCCGAAAAACTGGCTTAAAGCAATAACTTGTGATTTTGGGGGTGTTAGACAATTTTGAAACACACTATCGTGATCTACTCGTCAAGACCGACAACGTACACTAGGTCACTTGAAAAGTTCTTTGAGTTTTTTTGGATTATGTAGTACAGTGTAATTTGTATCATTCAAAATTTGTATCATTTAAGTTTTTTAGAGTATTCAAGTTAAGTTAAAATTATGTATTCCATGGGTAATAAAATATTGAAAGAAAGAATCAACATAAGTAAGCGTGAACTTAAGAATGCAATTTCGAAATTAGTTATAGTCTAAGGTGGGGCTAAGCCGACCTCACACTGTTTCTTAAAAACGGCAATACTGAGATAGCTCATTTTAATGTTGTCGTGTAGAGCATTAAAATGAATTTAAATTTTAGGCTCAAGTTGTCTGCTTAAACGGCCAGAAGAAAAATTATACAATGGGGCAAATCCGACCTTTAATAAGTGCGGCCCATCCGGAGCCCAGCTTCAACTAAAAATGCGCCAGCAAGCATAAAGTCAAATAATTCTGATTAGCTATTCAAATTAATCATAATTCATCGACATTCATTCAACTTTAATTTCGATTTATATTTATAATTAAAAATATTCAGTTTTGTTAGATAATAGCCTGGTTTTTTGCATTATTATCGAAAACCCATAAAAATTAGTTAATAATAATTGTGCTTAATCAGCCAAAAAAATAGACGGTCCGGCTTACCCCACCATTTTAAAAAATGTTAAAAATTTAGTTTTTTGAAAAATTTTCATAATCGGTACTTTTAGAAAGTTTCAACAAAATGTTAGCTTTAATTTAGTATATCGGACGTTAATGTGACGTCAAAAAAACATTATATGGCCAAAATCATGACAACGTCGGATATGCCATATTTGGTATATCAGCGGAATTAACTTACGTCAAATGGCCATGCATTTCATACCCAAAATTAAGACTAGGGCGGATTTGTTCCAACCTGCCCTACCTATATAAGAGCCGCGCATCATTATCATATCTGTGCTAAATCAGTCAAAAAAATAGGCGTTATGGCTTACCCCACTATTTTTAAAAATTAAAACAATTGCGATTTTTGAAAAATGTTCATAATCGCTACTTCTAGAGCGTTGCAACAAAGCTTTATCTTTAATTTAGTATATCGGACGTTATTCTGACTTCAAGATTTAATACCCAAAATCAAGATTAGGTCGGATATGCCCCGCCTCACCCTACGTGAATAAGAGCCGCGTATCATCATCATATCTGTGCTAAATCAGGCGGTCAGGCTTACCCCATCAATTTCAAAAATTATAAAAATTGTTACTTCCAGAAAGTTGCCACAAAGCGTTATTTATAATTTGGTATATATTTGGTAGACGTAAAAAAAAAACTTTTATAGCTAAAATCAAAGCAAGGTCGGATTTGCCCCGCCTTGCCCTATGCAAATAAGAGCAGCGCATCAACAACATATCTGTGATAAAAGCCAAAAAAATAGGCGGTCGGGTTTACCCCACAATTTTTAAAATGATAAAAATAGACTTTTTTGAAAAATGTTCATAACACAGGTCAACATGGTTCAGTTGTTGGAAAGCTAAGAGTCATTTCCGAAGTAATTTGGTGCGTAGAATCCGAATCCGGCGTCAGAACTGGCCCATCACGTCAGGATTTTGAGATATTTGAGGTTATGTACCCAAAAATTGAGTTTTTTCCTACATTTGAGGTTATGTACAGGGCGCAAAAATTTTTGCGGTCTTTCTCTCCAGTTACATCATTTAGTATAACTCTTACCCTTTAATTTAAGGGTTCAAGAGATCAATTACGATTTTTTTCGCAAAGTTATGGCTTTTCGAAGTTACGAGATATATCCCTTCGACGTCATTAGCATTTGCAGTAAGCCTTTGAGATAACACAGGTCAACATGGTTCAGTTGTTGGAAAGCTAAGAGTCATTTCCGAAGTAATTTGGTGCGTAGAATCTGAACCCGGCGTCAGAATTGGGCCATCACGTCAGGATTTTGAGATATTTGAGGCTATGTACCCAAAAAATGGCGTTTTTTCTACATTTGAGGTACATAACCTCAAATATCTCAAAATCCTGACGTGATTGGCCAGTTCTGGATTCGGATTCTACGCACCAAATTACTTCGGAAATACCCCTTAGCTTTCCAACAACTCACATGACCCCTGTATTTGTAGACCTGTGTAATCGGTACTTCTAGAAAGCTGCAACAAAGCGTTTAATATTTTAATTTGGCATATCGGACGAGTTAATCTGACGTCAAAAACGCTTTTCATAGACAAAATTAAGACTAGGTCGGATTTGCCCCGCATTATTCTACATACATAAATAAGAGTTGCACATTATCATCAAATATGGTAAATAGAAGAGAGCTCTCTGGTATTGTATTTGCTTGCAATAAAACAATAAACACATGTTATTTCCACATTGAAACCCATTATCAGCTGGCTGTTTCTATTGTTATGCTCACATATGTATATAATTGTAGATTAGTTTTCATTAGCTAAGGACATTATAAACATTTACTGAACTGGCCAAAAAATATGCACAAAGCATTTCATATTCATAATTAATGGTATATGTTCACTTTACACGCACATAAATAAAGGTAGATAAAGGAGGCAGGAGGCTGGAGGCAGGAGGCAAGCACATGGGCACATTGACATACATACATATGTACATGTTATAAACATTCGTATGTATAGTACATAAGCCAGCACAGTGCTTAAAAAATATTTGTTTTAATAAATTAAATGCAGTTTGTGCATACAAACGAGCACATCAGCATGCATTTTTCATATTTCTGCAAGCACTTTGAAAAGAATTTTTATAAACTATCCCCAGCATAAAAGAGGCTGGTACATGGTAAGGTGGTACGGTGGTTCGGTGGTGCTCCACCCCGTCGCGCCCCCCCAAACCTTCTCCAGCCTTCATGCATATAGAAATGATATGAAAAAGCGCACATAAATTACTTTTATATTTTGTCGCTATTTTTATATTGCCAACACTTGTGCGGAAATTGCGCGATGAAACGTTGGTAAAATAAAAACAAAAAAATAAAAGGAAATATTATATATATATATATATATATATATTATGTACCTATATATATATAAAGTACGATATAGTATTAAAACAAGCAAGAAAGGATTACTTATGCCGCACTGAAGTTTTAATGCTCTTTAAAGCGCAAACTTGTTAAAAAAATCAGTGAGCATTGGGCACACAAAAAAGCACCTTGTATTAAGCGCAAAAAATTGTTTTTAAAATGTTTATACATTTGTATTGTTTTATGCCAGGTTATTGGTTATGTATGACAGTTTAAGCTGTTTTTTTTATCAACTGGTTAACTGGAAAATCAAAAAATGGCTCTAAGTGAAATGGTATTAATTAAGGCTTAGCTAACTTTTAAGCCGATTGGCGTTTGTCAATAAAAGTTAGGACATTTAAATATTGTTGGGAGTTTTGCTTTTAGATTGATTTTCATTTTAATTTTAGTTATTTTTTAATTAAATAGAGTGTTAAATTCCATACTAAATGTTCGACTTGAGACTGGCTTTAGTTTGCGTAGAATAAGATTATTAAAAATATATAGAAAGAGTTTAAGCCTCAATCAATAAAATTTGTAATTTATTTAAATATGATTTAAAAAAAATTTAAAATGCAGCAGAACATTTTTGTGGCGAATATTTTCATTATATTTGCTTTCAATTTTCTAAAAAATTGAAGCCTAACAATAAGCTAACAAAACTTTTATAAATAAATACTAATTTTAAAAATATTTGCTTTATTTATTGATGTTTATTCCAAATTGAAGTCTAACAATAAGTTAACAAATTTTATATGAACGCGGTTCTAAATATTTCTGCTTTCATTTACCGAAGCACAAAGTTTAAAATTTAAATCTAAATTGAATTAAGAAGTTGAAATTTATTAAATAAATTAGAAACGACAAAAATTTTATAGTTATGTTTTTCGAAATACATTTTTAAAAAATTTATTTAGACACACTTAAGCTTAAAAACTACATGTAAGCATTACCCGAAGTCCTATTTATTTATTTTTTTAATCAGAATAAAACCTTCTGATTTAATAATGTTTTTTTCACAAAATGAAATACAAAAATTTTTATTTTAGTTTTAAGTTCCATTGCATTTCGTAGTAGAAAAGGCTAAGCCTGCAACTTTTTATTGCAATTTTTTAATTTTATTTTAATTAATTTAAATGTTAAGATCTTACAAGCTTAAATACCAAAAACTTATAGAATAAAATTTATTTTAGCTGCACAAGCTTTTTAAATCAATAAAAAATATGACAAAGTTAAAAAAAAAAAAAATTCATATATTTTTGGTTTAACTTAATATCAAAAAATAAATTTTTAGTCAAAACAATTAGTTTATAAAACATATAAAACAAAAATTAATTAATTAAACAATTTTAATGCTGTCTTCAGCTTTAATTAAACCAACACAATTAATTTATTAAAGAAAAAGTTTAATATATTTTTTGTTAAGCTCAAAGAAAATAAAATGAGAAATTAAAAGAAAGAAAGTTTTCAAAATGCTTAAATTAAACCAAGTTAAAATTTTTTAACCAAAACAATTAATTTGGGAAATAAAAAATTAATTAATTACAAAATTTTAGTATATTCTTAGCTTAACTTAAATTTAACCAAAACAATAAATTTATTAAAGACAAAATTTATTAATATTAGTTTTTTAACCACATTTTTTTATTAAAAAATATATATTAAATTTGAAATTGTAATAAATATTTTGTTTAACTTAATTGATACCGAAAGATATATTTTTAACCAAAACAATTAGTTTATGAAATACAAAATTAATTAATTAAAAATTTTAATATATTCTTTGTTCAAGTTAAATTAAACCAAAACAATTAATTTATTAAAGAAAAAATTGATAATCTTAAAAATTTAATATATTTTTTGTTAAACTTAAATAAAACGAAATGAGAAATTTTAACTAAAACAATTAATTTATCAAAAAATATATATTAATTTTAAAAATGTAATTTATTTTTTGTTTAAACAAAAGATATATTTTTAACCAAAACAATTAATTTGTGAAATAAAAAATTTATTAATGTAAAAATTTTAATTTATTCATCGTTGAAGTTAAATTAAACCAAAGGAATAAATTTATTAAAGAAAACATTAATTAATATTAAACATTTAATATTGTCTTTGTTCAACTTGAATAAAAACAAAAATTTAATTTATAAAAAAATATATTAAATTGGAAAAATGCAATATATTTTTTGTTTAACCTACATTAAACCAAATAAAAAATGTTTAATCAAAACATTTAATTTATTGTATTAAAAAATTATTCATTAATTTTAAAAATTGAATACATTTTTGAAGCAAACAATAAATTTAAATAAAATTAAGAAAACAGTAATATTCATTAAATAATATTATAATCAATTTTATTTAGATAATTCGTTTGCAACTTGAGAGCAAGAGTGCTTAAAAATAGTCGATTCGCATATACAATTTTATGGAAAAATATTAAATTTGAAACTTCAATAAATTAAAAACAAATTTGTCGGTTAGATAGATGTATATTTATTAATTTTGTTTTTGTTTGTATTTGCAATCTTTCCAGAGTTAATATGTAAATGAATTGGCGTTAAATTTTATAACAGGATTGGTTGAAATTTAACAAAAATCAGCCAATATAAAATAAAAACGTTTTACATTAGTTAAAACAAAAAATAATAATAAAATAAATAGATACAAAAAATTGTTTGTTGTAAGCTACATTTTTGTAATTTATTTTATTTTAATTTACATTGTCTGATTTTGTTGAATTTCAGTCAATGCTGTTATATAATTTTATTATGCCAAATCAATTATCTATTATCTCTGGATAGATGGTAAATAAAATAAATCGAAAAAAAAAATTTTATTATAAAAAATGTTTTTTTTTTTAGAATTTTTATTTTTGTTTTGAGCTTTGCTTTTTATTCCGAAGATTGACAAAAATATATGAATATATTCGTTGTAGAGCAGTTCGTAGTAAATACAGGGTGCGCCATTTGAATGTGGTCGATGGAAATATTGAATAACTTTGACAGATTTCAACCGATTGACGTCGTCGAACACATTTTGGAAAGGTTATTGCATTACAATTTAAACCATGAATCGATTCACGCCCAAAGAACGCATTTCCGCGCGGGACAATGTTCATTAAATGTAATTGCCCGCTTTTTGGGAGCGAATTTTAATGACTGATGAGGCCCATTTCACGCTATCTGGCACTGTAAATAAACAAAACTGTCGCATTTGGGGGAAAGAAAATCCTCATACTATCCATCAAACTCCACTGCATGATCAGAAAGTGACTGTTTGGGCCGGTGTCTGCTTCAATATTTCCATCGACCACATTCAAATGGCGCACCCTGTATAAAATATGCTAGAAGCAAAATTGTTTTTTTTTGATTTTTTAGCGTTAAAATCGTACAATGCAAATTTACATTTTAACAGCAAAAAATATAAAATTACAAAAACCAAATCATTTGAAATGCGCACGAGAATTTATAGATGTTTAAATTATGAAAAAATACATATTACCATTATAATAAATTATAAAATCAGTGTCATAAAATTTAGAATTTAAAATAGATTTTTAGCATAATAGTCCAACATTGACTGTTAATAAAATTTTTATGGATTCAGCTTTAAAGACCAAATTTACTGCTCTATTTGAACCATTTTGGATAGCACTACTGCCTGAAAGAAGCTTAAAAAATGCCAAATGCTTGCGTGACAAACTTCTTCGAATTGGTCATAAGACCAACGACTAACAAAAAAAAAAGAGTATACAAAATAACGATGAGGTGCAGTAACTAAAGAAATTGCTGTCACACTGCATGGATATGCATTTTGTAGCCAACGGTAACAAAAATTTTACTCATGTAGAGTGTTACTGGGGGGAGGGAGCGGGGAGTTGGTAAAACTTCTGCTGGCCCTGTCGCTGCATAAACAGTTAAGCGTTGGTGGTCTTTTGGGTTGGCTACGTGGCGTATGCGCGATATTTACGACGACGACGGCAACGACAACGATGGCGACATTTAAAAGCACCATATTTCAGATTTAAATAAGCAAGCAAAAGCAGATCCAAAATAGATATATATCTACTTACTATATACATATATATAAAAAAAGACACAAAAAAAATTAACGAAATTATGCTCTTTTGTTTTTGCCTTCGCTGTTGCCTTTCTGCATGTGCATTAAATTTATGTTATGCTTCGTTATCCTTAAAAAAAACAGCGCAGTAATGTGAGTTATATATGGTGAAAAATATATATCTAAATATATATAATATCAAAAAGCTAGTCGGAGAGAAAACTAGATCAAAAACCAATTGTTGTAAAAACATAGAAAGTAAAGAGAAAACAGAGCTTGTTGGATACTTAATCGCAGAGCGTAGCTTAGAGATATTTCTTTTAACAAAAAAAGAATAAATTTGGAATTTTATGACTGCAATTATTATTTATTTATATAATTATAAAGTAGAAGTTAATTCTTAATTATAGGCTGGACCACGTATGCCTTTAGGGATTTCAATTATTAATTTTGTTACGATTCATAAAATTTAGGAACAAATTTTTTTCAATATTTAAAAAAATATTTTTCCCCAAATTTTTCTAAATTTTGTCTTCTGTTTTTTCTTAATTTTTTTTTGTAACAACTCTTAAAGTTGTGTAAAAATATTTTTGGTCAATGAATTAGGGCATTCTGATAAAAATACCGAAGAAAGGTGATGCTAAAGAGTGTTACAAATATCGAGGCATAACTTTGCTCCCTAGCAAGATATTTAGCCGCATCATATAAAATCGTATATACGATGTAGTATCGCCACACTTCGCGATAACCAGGTATACAACTTTGCTACCGCCGTTTTTTTTTTAATTTTAAAAATTATATATAAAAAAAATGGTATCTTATTTATGTTTCAAAGTATTGTCCGTCACTTTCCACTACTTTGGCCCATCTTTCAGGCAACAAACGAATTCCGCGTCGGAAAAATTCTTCATCCTTTGATAAGATCCAAGAATCGATCCATTCTTTCACTTTTTCAAAAGAATCGAAGCACTGGCCCGCCAGGCCGTGTGCCATCGATCTAAATACATGATAATCAGATGGAGCAACATCTGGAGAGTATGGCGGGTGAGGTAGAATTTCCCATTTCAGTGTTTCGAGGTACGTCTTGACTACTTTCGCCACGTGAGATCGAGCATTGTCGTGTTGCAAAATTAATTTTTCGTGTCTATCAGCGTATTGCGGCCGTTTTGCTTTAAATACCCGACTCAAACGCATTAATTGTGTTCGATAAAGTGCACCAGTAATTTTTTCAGAAGGTTTTAGCAGCTCATAATAAATTACGCCAAGCTGATCCCACCAAATACACAACATGACCTTGGATCCGTGAATATTCTGTCGAGGTGTCGCCGTAGGAGTGTGGCCGGGCAATCCCCATGATGTGCGTCGCTTAGGGTTGTCGTAGTGCACCCATTTTTCGTCCCCAGTAACAATACGATGAAGAAATCCTTTTCGTTTTTGTCTTTCAAGCAGCTGTTCACAAGCAAATAAACGTCGCTCAACATCTCTTGGTTTCAAATGATACGGTACCCAGTATCCTTGTTTTTGGATCATCCCCAGCTGTTCCAGGCGTTTTGATACTGCTTGCTGAGTTACTCCCAATGATTTTGCTAGCTGTTCTTGAGTGTGGCACGAGTCTTCATTAAGTTAAGTTCATCATCTTCAAAAGTTTTTTCTCTGCCACCGCTATGCCGATCTTCAACAACAAAATCACCGCTTTTAAAGCGCTGGAACCACTCGCGACACGTTCTTTCACTAATAGTATCATCACCATAAGTACTTGAAATAACCCGATGAGCCTCAGCCGCCGAGATTTTCATGTTGAAATAAAAAAGTAAAATCTCCCGCAAATGACGCGAATTCGGTTTATAAGTTGACATATTTAATTAAGTGACGCAAACAAAAATTAACTATGATCGATGTAAGGTTATATTTATCGATGTCAAAACTGATGGAAAACAGCTGTGATTTATTTATTTGAACTAACCTAATAAATACCGTCCGCATAGTTTTAGAGCAGTGCTACGAGCTCCGGACGCCTATATACTCAGCATTAATCGATTTTATGAAAGAATTCGACAGTGTGAACAGACCCTATCTCTGGAGACTTCTTGAAGCTAATCAAGGCCATGCATAAGGATTTCAAATGTCAAATCCTGCATATTGGAAAACTATCTAATCCATTTGACTTTAACAACTGGGCTAAGACAGGGCTGTATCCTGTCACCTTGTTGTTGACAATGTATTGCGCTTAGCCTTAAGTGCCAAAAGCAGTTTTCAATGGACACCCTTCAACCAACTTGAAGAGTATGCTGACGTGGTGTGGCTTAGAACATGCGCCTAGACATCTGCAAGCAAACACAGACACAATCAGTACTAATACCCTAGCTGGACTGCAGATTAAAAATAGTAAAACCAATGTGATGGCTAGCGGCTATTTTGCCAACTCGGGATCGCCACTCAACGAGGTCGTGGAGTGCGTAAGTGCTTTTAGTTTACTCCAAAGGGAAGTGCAGATGAAGATATAGCAGCAAGAATTAACAAAGCAAAAGCGGCTTTTGGTATACTTCACGCAATTTGGAAGTTGTTACAAAAAACAAAATACGAATTTTCAACTCTAACTTCAAATCTATCTTCTTGTATGGCTGCGAAACTTGAGCACGCACGAGAGGAACAGACGCACGCTTACAAGCTTTTTGCAACAAGTGCTTGCGCCAGATTCTACATATATGGTGGCCCAACCGTATTAGTAATGTAGATCTCTGGAACGGAACTGACCAGAAACCTGCGCCAGTAGAAGTATGCGAGCGTAAATGGCGATGGACTGGGCATACTCTTCGGAGCTCCAACGAGAACCTCGCTCGACAGGCACTTCGTTGGAACCCTCAGGGGAGAGGTCTTCGCGTTGGTGCGCCAGCAAAAACATGGAGAAGATCTATTGATCATAAACTACAAGCCGCCAGCTACTCATGGAAAGATATCTGAGATCTGATCGAGAATGACGGAAGAAGAAGATGAAGTTGGGTCAAAGACGATTTGCTGCCAAAAACATTTTCAATGCTGCTCTGGAACAAAAACAACTAGTTGCTTAATATTGAAAATTTACCAAACAACATTCATTAACTTATATATGTCGAAGTTGTTATTGTGAAAATAAATAATATAGTAACTTAAAGCTATGTTGTTTTTAAACTGTTGTCCATCATGTTATTCGCAACGTTACCATTCTGGTGAGGCAGCAAATTGCTTTTGCCACTTGCCACTCGTTTGACCCAGAACTGACTGATTGTGCGAATAATTGGAACAGAATATAAAAAAAATATATAAAATTCAGGAAAAAAGCGCAAACAAAAGCAAAAGAGGTGTTCATGTAAACAAGCTTCAACAACAGCAAAAGGTAGCTACATAAACATAAAAAGCGCATTAAAAATTAAAAAAAAAATAAATACAAAAAAAAAAAAAAAAACAATGAGATACAGATACAAATACAAGGTACAGCAGGAGAAAATGTCAAACAAGCAAAATACTCTCTGGTGGCTCGTCCAAAAAAGACAACTACAACATTAAAATAAAAAAATGGATAACAAAAAAATCGAATTAAATTAAAATGTAAAACAATTTCAGAGCAGAGCTGGGCAGAGCAGAGCAGGGCGTCGTTACCTTCAAAAAAGTAAACTATTTTCTTGGTCGTCCTGGCAGCATATGTCCGCCCCCAGACACTGGCCACGCCCTGCCGCTAGAACGCCCATTTTCTCTACTCACTGCCCCAGACATTGTGGTCTTTTGTGGGTTTTTGTGGAAAATTGAAAATCAAGAAAAACAGAAGCCGTTTAAACTTAGGATATCACGACTACAATATACACTTTAATTACTTAAATTTTTAGTGCGTAATATAAGTAACATCAAGTAAAAGTGTGGCGGCATATGTTAAAAAACTGTTGAGGGTGAAATTGTTAAATTAAAAAATTTTTTGTTGGCTAAATTTTGTTCTTATATCTCCATAAACAAATGAAATTCACAATCTTAAAAAAAAACGGTCTGAACTTTATATGTGACAGTATGGATATTGAACCGCTGAATCCGAATTCGATGTTCAAAAACTCTAAAGCTCTAGCATTCTGAGATAATTCAAAAATTTCTATTTAACAAGTTATTTTAGAGCTTGTCTATTAAACCTTTATTAAACGAGCTATTTAAAAGCTTATCTCAAAACCTTGATGCGCCTGTGTGTTCAGGACCTCTGATCAGATTCACACGTATACTTTGAGTCGACAAAATCTTTTATGGTATGCTATGAAATTAACACAGCTACCCAAAAAGGTATCGATTTTTGAAACCCTGTTTGTTTTTGGGGTCGCTGAAACCGAATTATGATCAGCATGGTATGGCTCTCATAACCTCAAAAGCCTCTATACAGCGTGGTACTTTGAAGCAATCTAAAATGCTTGGATTTTGTTAACGTTTTATTCAGATTCAGCGTTCCCAATAACATATAAAATAATAGTCGAAAACCGGAAATCAATTTTATGGGATTTTTCAAGGTGAACACGAGACCCTGGTTTGCTGGGGTTTTTGGAATCTAGAAAAGGCATTCAGCGCTCAAAAGCCAAGAAGGGTATAACTATCTTTATAAACACACACAATACAAGTGAGCTACACTTTTTTTTTGTTGGTTGAGAAATTGGTTCACTGATATATAGGGTAGGCCATCTGCTGGATGGTTTGTTAATTGCATTTTATTCGCATATTTTGCAACACAACAGGGCAAATGTTTATAACAAATGTCGGTTTGAAATAACTCTTTTATGTAAGCAAAATAATATCACCCCAACAGGCTCGTATACCAACTTCGTTAGTTTGGGTGATTTTTTTTTGACTCATCTCTGGCTGATGAGTCTGTTGGCCGCTATTGTTGCATCATTTGACTCTTGTAGGCTTATAAATTCAAATTTCGATGCAATGTGGTCCTAGCAAGGTATGTTCTTTGGAGCGATGGCACGCCAATGCTCCGGAAAGCTTGCTGCATAATGAAACCTACATATCACAAATATCGAATAATTAAAATGATGTTGTTTTCTTTGATATTTTGGTTACTTCACCTCGTATCATCTCTGAGGCTGACGTCTCTATAGATTTTTTTTATTTACGCTTTACTCGCAGAGAGAGCTTTTCAGGCAGCTCTCTTAGTGCTTATTAACTCCTAACATACAGAGAGAGTTGTTAAGGCAGCTGTCCTTTAACATTACTATCTTTGTCTTTTGAAGCCTTTTGATTCTGTCTTCTGATCCTATTTATTGTCTGGACTTCAAGTTTTATATATCGATTTTAAAATAGAGCTTATCATGAGACATAGTCGATTCTTTTGTGAAGATGCTCATAGTTGTGTAGACGATAACGTAACTCTAGCTCTGAGAAAGCAATATTTACACTACGAAAACTCAATTTTTTATTCATAGCGCGAAGATGAAATAAAAAAAAATATATAAATTCTTGTATATGGTAACATAAATCCAAGTACCACATTTGGCTGTTTTGATTTGCAAAGCTTTGAGAGGGCAACACATACACTATGAAAGCTCGGTTTTTTTTAGTCAATTAAAAAAAAAGGTTCTTCTCTGAAGGCGTTTAAAATTTTGTAAATGGTAATGACAATTAAAGTAAAAAATTTGGGTGTTTGGAATGGCAAAGAAAGCTTAATGAAAGCTCAGCTTTTTATTCGGAAGTACTCTCTCTCTTCTAGTACGAAGACGCTCACAGTTTTTTTCAAGCACGAATTCCACTTAAAAAAGTGATTTCTTCAACAAGGCTTAAAAAAGCTCTGCTTTTAATTTAAAAGGCGAAGTGAATTTAAAAAAAGCTTGATAAGTATTCTGTCAGCAAGACGCTTCACATTAATCAAAGTGCCACAGAGGCCGCAATACATGTTCTATGCAAGCGCAACTTTCTTTTCACAGCGCAAATTCGATTTAAAAAAGTGATTTCTTGAATATGGTTACATGGGAACACATTTTGCAATTACGAAAGCTCAGCTTTTTATTTACAGTGCGAAGTGAATTTAGAAAAAGCTCAATAAGTCTTGCATGCATGCAATATGAAAACTCGGTTCTTTTTCACAGCGCGAATTCGATATAAAAAAGTGATTTCTTGAGCATAGTTGCATTTTTATGTTTCGAATCGCAGAAAGAAAATGACGAAAGCACAGCTTTTTATTTATAGGATGAAGTGAATTAAAAAAAAAGTGTGATGTATCTTTCTGTCCACAAGACGCTGCTATTTATCGTAAAGTTATTCAACGTGCAACAGAGAACGTAATGCATATGCTGCGAAAGCTCAGCTTTCTTTTTACAACCCGAATTCCATTCAAAGAAGTGAATTCCTGGCCGAAGACACCTTAACTTTTGTGCTTGTTAAGCGAAATTAAAGTGAAACATTTCGGAATTTTAAAATGAAAAAAATCCGTCAGAATATCTGAATGAATGCATTACACAGCGACAGCTCAGCGCCCATTATCTGCTTAAAAAACGAAACTTAAAAAAAATTTCGTTTTTTTGTTATTTTCCAGCTAGTGCATGCAGAATTCGTATATAAAAAAATGTGAGTGTTTTTTTTTTATATGGCCTTTGTTTTTATAGCTGATAGAGCTCAACGCGAAACTTGTAGTTACTTGCTGCAATTGTTGTTGTCATTTATTTATTTACATATATACTACCATGTACATGTGCTATACATACATACATATGTATATACATATGTATATAGTATATAAGATATGTCATCGCATTTAACATTCCTAGCAGGCAAATGAACTCACTTGAATAATCGTCTCTTTGGGAGTTATCTCGTACTTTAAATACGTTGGCGAATTTTAATGAAAATGTCCTTTCAACGCAAGATAAATTATTCAAAAGTTTTTCCAGCTCTTATTTCTGCTGCTGCTGCCTCTCTGTTGTTGTTGTTGTTTTTGCTGTTGCTGTTGTTTTTGTTCTGTAGCTTTTATTTTCAGTTGGTATTCTTCTTATTTGCACCTTTTCACATTTTGAGTTTATTTCGTTGCCTTCTTTGCCTCCTTGCTACGTTGTCCCTTGACCGGTCAACGTTGACGATCTCATTGTGCAGTTTTCTAGTTTTTCCCCGAAGTTCTTGTTGGTGGCAACTCTGCTGCGCGCATTTCCGTTGCAGACAGCGCAAATCTATGCAAAAGTTAACCCGGCAGCAACAACGCAAAACAAAAAAAAAAGTTTAGATACCTTTCAATGATTTGGCAACTTTTGGCCATCAGCTTAGTTCAGGTTAAAGTTTGGCAAGGATTTGAACTCAAGGCAGCTCTCTTTAAAATGATTGCACGATTTTAGTTAACTGTAGTCAAGCTGATAATGGCTGATGAGACGATGGGCAAATGGGGGATGGATGGGCAAATGTCCTAATCACTTATTCGGTATTCAGTCTAGGCCAGGTAGTTTGAAAATTTGTTCCTTTTCTGGTTTATAAGCAGGCACTTTTCAGCTACTTGAGTTAAGTAATGACTTGGCTATTTCAGGCTGTACATGCTTAATTTAATGAAATTTGTGGTAGTTAAGTATTTGAGGCTCTTTAAAATGATTTGGTAGATTTTGGCTTCCAGCTTAGCCTACATAGTTCATGTTAGGATAGAACTTTATTTTAGGGTACTTTTAATGACTTTGCAGTTTTACAAGCCTTAAAAGCTTTGCGTAATATTCAGGCTCTAACTTTTACAAGTTTTGCATAAAATACTTAACATAAATATGTGAGCGGGATAACATATAAAATACAAATTTTTCAACTATCATTCAAAAGTGATGGTTTTAAATTTAAAAGCCTTTTTTTTTTTAATTAAATAGAAACTTCAAATTTGGAATATTAAATTTAAAATATCTCCATGTACCTTTGCAATTTTATCATATAGCTTAAGGTAAGAAGTAGTGCTGCAAGAAACATAGATGTTATATCAATGCATCGATATTTTTTTTCCCGATCATCGTTATTTTCATTTCGATTATTGAAAAATATGTTCCGAAACATCGATGTATCGAAGTTAAAAAAGATCGAAAACATCGATATATCTATGTCTCATTTACGAATAGCAGAACCTTATCTTTGACTATATATATTTCTGGAGTCTTAATTTTTTTTCTTCCTTATTCTTTTTATAATTTAGATGTCAATATATTACATACAAGATTCGACTTTCGTTTTTCATAGCAGATAATGATATGTACATAAAGAGTTATGTACTCAGCGTCTACGCCTTAAAAAACAAATATGTCAAAATATTGTTAAAAAAAATTTTTTTAAATAATATGTCGTAATAGAACGGCACAAAGGGGAGTGCAGGCTTATTGGGTCGCTTGAGTTATAAGATACAAAAATATTTATTAAAAAGAGCAGGGTTGCAATTTCTGCCATTAACAGATGATCTATTTGGGACATTTGTCAGTTAACATAATTAATTACAATAAAACTAGTACGAAAACAATTCTCACTGTCACTTTACTCTATAGTGTCTAAGCTGTATTTGAGAAACAAAATCCACTTTATTACCACTTATTGTTCCTAAAATCAGAACGTTGCCAAAATAATTTAACACTTCGTGTTCCAGATTCATTTGGTCCAGAATAAAGAAAAGGTTCTTAAAGGGCTTTCGAAGAATTATTAAAATTGCTTTTTTGTTAAAATGTAATTCTCTTGCATTGAATTAGTTCAGTTTTTTTATTATGGATAAACTGTCTCGAACTAGACACAGATTTTTTTTTCATATTTATTTGTTTTTTTTTGTCATAACCATTTGGCACTTGGTCTTTTCGAAAATACTTTTGTAACCAGACTCCGTTTTAGACCTTCCCGTCAGATATTAGATATTTCATTGTTCGTTTTCTTTATTTAGTTCCCTTTTTTTTTTAATATTGGCTGATCAATCCTGTTATATAATTTAATTACGTTAATTCAATTATATATTATCCCTGAATAGACGTACTGCTGGAATCCAAAATACCAATTACCAATTATTAGTTTTATAAGCAATTTTAAAGGTACGAAAAATGAGTACAAGTACAGGTTATTGCTTAAGGCATTTGTGAATTGTAAGCGGCATTTGTTTAAATTTGTAACTCGAATGTTCTATATGCTTTTTTATATATTTGCTTTAAGAATTAGCTGGGATACCCAACTCTCCAATTGGATCGATCCAAACCTCCGAGGGGCTGCTAGAATATCTGGCACTCTATTCGATGCCGACAAAGTAAAATGGGCGATTGGCTCCTTTGAACCTTTCAAGGCACCTGTTGGGGCGAAATTTTCCAGCACTTCTCCAGTGTCAAACCTCTGGATGTGATCAAGACAAAAGGTCTTGGCAGAGCGGACCTAAAGCTCCTGGTAGCTTACCTATTTGGCCACCACTCTGTTGGGTACCATCTTCAGAAAATTAGCCTATCGGACACTTCAGAGTGCAGACTCTGTCTCGAAAGACAATGAAACTACCAGACATATTCTTTGTGACTGCCCAGCGCTGGTATGGGACAGTGCCTGTCACATGGGAAAGGAACGGATTAGTCTCTTCCATCTCAGGTCAATACCAACAATAGACCTACTGCTATTCATGCGGAAAGCAAAAAGTCTTTTGATTTAACTTAAGGGTATGGTACAAAGGGCCTTTCGATCGCAGTGCCCCACCTCTCTGTGAGGAACCCTTTTTCGGGGGGACTCCAGTAGGTTTTTAGAGCAAAACGCCTTAGTATTATTTTTCGATCTAAGGACTACCAAATTGCAACTCCTAATTGTTGAAAATTATCAATACCTGCATTTCACCACACCAGTGAGGTGAAGATCTAATTACACCGGCACACAAAAAAAATTTTTGTTCTGTACACCGGACGCCACCTACCTACGGGCATGTTTTTCGACCCGCTGAATCCGAATTTTGAGTTAGTTTTGGCCGGTCACCCCCCAATTTCGAGTAAATTGCAAAAAATCCTAAAAAATAGCGAAAATTTGATGTTTTCGTTACAAAAAAAATTTGTGGATATAGGAAACGCATAATTTTTATGTATTCTGATCCGTTTAATACTAATTTCATATGTACTTAGACAATAAGCCGTTTTATATTCAAGAAAATTGTAAAAAAACCCACAAAAATTGCAAAAATTGCAATAAATCGGGATTATCTTGATTGATAAAATAGTAAAAAATTACAGTTGAAAAAAGTGAAAAAACGACAATTTTATTAGCAAAAGCGTTGCCTACTTAGGGGCGCCACTAAAAATGATCATTTTTTTTCACTTTTTTCAACTGTAATTTTTTACTATTTTATCGGTTTTATGCAATTTTTTGAGTGTTTGAGGGAAGATGGGCCGAGTTTATTGTAGATTCGAATTGAGCAGATCAAATGACATGAAAATCTCTTTCGATCCGAGCCTGCAAATTTTTTTTTATCAAGATAATCCCGATTTATTGCAATTTTTGCAATTTTTGTGGGTTTTTTTACAATTTTCTTGAATATAAAACGGCTTATTGTCTAAGTACATATGAAATTAGTATTAAACGGATCAGAATACATAAAAATTATGCGTTTCCTATATCCACAAATTTTTTTTGTAACGAAAACATCAAATTTTCGCTATTTTTTAGGATTTTTTGCAATTTACTCGAAATTGGGGGGTGACCGGCCAAAACTAACTCAAAATTCGGATTCAGCGGGTCGAAAAACATGCCCGTAGGTAGGTGGCGTCCGGTGTACAGAACAAAAATTTTTTTTTGTGTGCCGGTGTTATTTGAATATTGCTAGTTTATGTTGTTTAGTCACAAATAAAATTCACACTGTTAACACGCACGGCGGTTATTTTCTGTGTTCTCTCTCTGACTCCCTAGACAATCCTGACTTCACAAATCTGTCGTCACTTTTTTGTAGTCCAGTGTATTAGCAAGTGGCCAACGTGGCCTCAAAACTATCAGCAACTTTTGAGCTTTAAAATAAATGTCTCTTGTTATTGTTTTTTATTTTTTTTAATGCTGCTCTGTTTGTCTCTGGCGCCCTTTTTTTTTAACATTTCAAATTTGAATCTATAAATTTTAAATTACTTTCATGTGGTGAAATCTTGGCAGTGCGCAGAAAACCGCAATGGCATTTTTGGTTTGTCACCATGAGCCATGAGGTTTTAACACTAGTCCGGATAGCATCCCGGCCAACGTCACCGCAGTATGTGCAAGTTTGTGTGTGTGTGTGTGTATCTGAGTTCGAGTCCGAGTTTTTCTGCTGCCATTTTGTTTTAGGTTTTCATGCTCGTTTTTCAATTTGACGCTTTGGTTTTCTTAGTTTGTGCCGTTTATTAAAGAATTAAGCAAATAACAAATAAATTTGATGCACATCAAGTGCACTCCATCCATTTCATTAATCGTCATCTTTGGGAAATCTGGGCTGGATAAGCTTGGGCACCGCCTTCAATAGCTCTAGCGTGGAAAGTTGGCAATGCATGATAGTTTGTATTCTCTTTTTCCGCTTAGGAGCTGGAACAGCAGACGCCTCTACTGAGTCTGTTTTCTTTTCTGGCTCAGGCTCATGTATAAATAGCTCCATTTGAACAGCCGCCTCCCCAGCGTGGGCTCCGCTTGGATTCTCCACCAAACATGACTTAAGCTCGCATTCTCGTATTACCAAGTAGTTGGTTTCAAGTGGCATGAAATGGCTGGGCAGCTGTGGATCGGTGAAATTACGCACATTGGAGCAGATGGAATGTGATTTTAAGTTGTATTTATCAAAGACGTTGAGCGTATAGTGGACCGGGCTGCTGGTATGTGGCGCTGCTAGCCACATCACATAGATGGCGGCCTTTTTGGCGTTTATATCCACCAGATCTTGCTCCAGTCGCTTATCCGGCAGCAGCGCATACCAAGTGCTGCGACATATCATAAGCATAATGGGCAGATGATTAATAAACTGTTTATTGTCGTGCATTAATCCGGCATTGGGTGTGGACAGACCACGCTTGGCGGGCAGCGGCTCTGATTTATCCTTACGACCACCATATATCATTAGGGCTAAGCACTGCGGTTCGTTCAACTTGATAATGATGGGATTAAAGCACAGTTTCAACACCTCATGATCAAAGCACTCGGTTACATCTGTATGAGGATTACGCGAGTGCTTGTGCAGCAGATGCACCAGCAAAAGGCTGGGAAAGATTAAATGTTTGCAACCAGCAATGGGGCAAGTGACGGGAGTGTTTGGTCTGAGGCTGAGACGGCGCTGGAACTCCGCATCCGTGACCCATGTATTCCGGTTTGTATTCGAAAGCTGCCGAGTTGTGGTATGCTCCAGTAAATCAAAAGAATTTAACGCTTTTTTAGACATTTTAAAATATAAATAAACGAAATTTTGTTTAAATTGATTTTAATATTTTATGTGGCTTGACCAAAACAAATTTTGTTTTTTAAGGTAACGTAGATTAAAAATGTATATGCCTGCCTGGATGGTTACATTTTTAATAATTTTGTTTTTTTGTAGAGCTGTAAAGTAGTTTCAAAAAAGCCCAGGTAAAATGATACATAGTAATAAAAAGCTGAAAAAGTTCGAAAAATCTTGGCAAAAAAACTTTTAAAGGGGCTGCCAACGGTTATCAAAACTAAATAAAATAAATAATTATTACAAAAAAATCAAAAATTAAAAAAAAAAAGTTTTATCTCTACCGATTGTACTAGCTACCTTGCCTGTATATTTAATTATTTAATATTTAATTTTTGCGGTTAGTTCTCCATATGTGTTCTTTTATTTTTAATTATTTTAAAATACATATTTACTTATATAACCTAAATCTGTTAAAAACAGCTTTGCTTAAATTATGATATTTATTTGCACACAGTTCGATTGAAAACCACTCAAATTTAGAAAGCTACAAAAATATTATCATAATACTAATTAAAATATTATTTATTATTGCGGTTTTCATATCCGTAAATTGCATATTTTTTGGCAAAAACAGAAGATAATTAAACCCAGCTGCGGTTATCTAATATAATCGCATTCGTATTGGGCTTTGATTTAATAGCCGGTAATGTCAATTTGTTTTGTGCAACTTGCCGGAGATTTGTGGCATATGCATCAATAGTTTTGGGTTAGTAAGGCGTTAAATATTCAAATTGGTAGCACAAAGTGTAAACGAAATCAAAAATAACTACAGAGATCCAATTAAAAATAGGTAAATTTCTTTGAAGGATCATATAAATTGGCCGACCTTTACAAATACGAATATGAGGTTTTAGATTTTAGAACAGCAATATTCGGCGACGATAACTTCATAAACAACTAAACACCAATTTTAAACTCTACTCTAAAAAACTTATTAATACCAAATGTGGTTCCAGTATCTTTACAAACAAACGAAACAACGAATTTTATGGTAGCTATATAATATGGGCAACCGATTTGGATCAAATTTGAAACAAATTTGGAACATAAGAGACGCACTGTAAAAAACTTATAAATACCAAATGTGGTTCCAATACCTTTACAAGCAAACGAAACAACGAATTTTTTTCCAAAAATATTGTTTTGCCCGATTTGTCTTTTGGGAGCTATATAATATAACCAACCGATTGGGATCGACTTTGGTACAGCGCTTGGGAACTATAAAAAATGCCAAATATATTTATAAATAAACGAAGAGGTCCTCTGAAAAACCTCTATGAGAGCCATATAATGTAACCCCGATATCAGTATAGTGAAATAAACTTGTTTCCTATGGAATAATAATGCATCTAATCTAAAAGTTTGGTTGATCTAGCTCTTACCATCTCGGAGATCCAGACGTTCATAAGGACAGACGGACGGATAGACGGACATGGGTAAATCGACTTCTCTAGTCACCCTGATCATACTTTATGTCACTTTGAGGGGTCTCTAGCGGTTAACGAGGGCAAGACGAAGTATATGCTGTCTACGAACAGGAACGCTCGGCGTCTGGGCTCCCATGTTGTAGCGGACCGCTATACTTTTGAAGTGGTCAAGGAATTCACGTACCTTGGCACCGCCGTTAACACTGAAAATGACATCAGCCTGGAGATAAAGCGGAGAATTACATTTGCCAATAGGTGTTACTATGGTCTCAGTAAGCAGATGTGCAGCAGAGACCTCTCTCGACCAACCAGAGTAACACTCTACAAGACGCTCATCTTGCCCGTGCTCTTATACGGCGCAGAAGCATGGGCTGTGTCACGGACAGATGCAGCTGCTCTTGGGGTGTTTGAGAGGAAAATTCTACGCAAAATCTTCGGTCCACCACGAGCTCCACTACGACATGGATGTTGTCCAGCGTATCACAATACAACGTCTGCGCTGGCTCGGCCATGTCGTACGTATGGATAATGATGCTCCAGCGAAAAAGGTATTCGAAGCGAAAGCCGACGAAGGAAGACGGAGGGGACGACCACGACTCCGATGGAGAGATCAAGTGGAGGAGAACCTATCCTCCCTTGGTATTTCTAATTGGAGAAGGCGCGCGCAAAGCAGAGGCGCCTGGCGAGAGCTGCTGAAGTCGGCCGTAACCCGAGAGCGGGTTGTAATGGCCATACTATGATGATGAGGGGTCTCCGAAGTCTCCTTTTGTATATAACATGCATTTTTTCTTACCCTTTGTACCATACGGTACAGGTATGAAAAACATGCCTTGCGTCTTCTTGGATGATAGGCATTCGACGATAGATTTAAATACTTCTCACATGCGTCACCAATTATTTAGGGTGAAGTGTTGTAAAGAGGAGCAGAGCCCCTTAGTAGTTTTGCATATAAAACATTCTAGTAAAACTAAGTTGCCTAGTTGATTCATTCTAAAATATTCCAAAATTGAAAAGCAGTTGAACACAGTCAGCTTATAAATTAAACTCATACCAAATAATTCCAAATATTATTTAATTTTAACAAATTTTTTGATCCAATTTCAAATATTTTCATTTTAACGATCTAACAGCCACGATGGAACTGGGCATGATAACTTCGCTGCTCATAGGAATATTCTGCCATTGGATGGGCTTGACCAATTCAAACTGCGCTTCCCTTCAATCGACATTCTTTATAATACTTTTCATAATGGCCCTTTATAAGGATATATTGGAGCGCAAGCTACCAAGGAACCCAGTAGTAACATTTTTGCTAGTTATTGTCCACTGCCTTATAATGGATTCGGTGGTAACTTATATGTACCAACCGGCTGTATTTTGTTTGGAATGGACCGTTGACTTTTCTTTCGAAAAGATAAAATATATCTCCAACGACTCTTGGGATCTTATAGCTGCTAAAATACAACCATATGTAGCCCCATCGATAATGCTATTGCTGGAAGGTTTTGTTTTTCTAACTTGGTTCACAGTCGATGATATACAGCTATTTTTTGGTTCTGAGGAGGATCGAGTGTTGGAGAATGTTCAACTTAAAAAGAAGGCCACAGTTTTAAGGCGTCTTCTCCGCAATGTGGTGAAGAATCAATGAAGTTTATGTATTTTAGAATAGTTAAAAGTCAAAATTTGAGTAAATAAATATTAAACACAACAACATCCTCCAAAGGGTTTCTATGGGTTAGATATGGGCATAAAATTTCTGAAAAAAATGGAGACTGCCTGAGGAAATTTTTTTTAATTTAGAAAAAAAGCACGAAAATTCCAATTACAGATTTCCCCGGAAACTCTCATGCAGTTAAATAAAACTATAATCCAAAAAGTTGATTATTTTTTATAGTACCAAATAAAAATATAGCTTTTATGCTTTTGCGAAGCTATTTCCATATCCGGAATTGAAAAAATTAAGTTTTTCCTTTTTATAAGGGCATAAAAAAAAAAAAAAAACAATGCACAGAGCGTAATCATTCAATATGCCAAGCGCTTTGGGGAAATTATGAGCACTAAATTATGTGCACTCCTCCACATGTATGTATGTAACATACAGATACAGATAGAGATACACACAGAGCACACAGATACACCAACATGCTTAAATATTTATGAGTCGAGAAGTTGGAGTAGGACTGTGAATGAGTTAGAGTGAATGCAGCATAACAGTTAACAAGCGAAATCGATATGCCGATTTACCGCCAATATATGCCAAAAACTATCAAGGGAGACGCACACACACACTAACACACACATGGATACGCGAGCACACAGATACACACGCACACACAGTTTTGTTAGCTTTATATAGAGGCAGTTTCTAACAAATTGCCCGCTACATCGCCGTACATGAAAAACTTTTACGAACATGAAACACTTTTCTTCTGTCTGCCATTTTTTTTATTTCTATTTTTTTTCTGTGCTTTTTGATTAAGCATTCCCTAGATACGAATTAAATCAATAACTCTCGGCCGTATGGCAGCCATGGCTGATATAGTCAGAGATTGGGTTTAGGGGTAGCAAAGAAAAAATGAGCTGAGCTGGTGCACATAACTTGTGCTGCGAGCATTTGGCAGTCAGCCCGCCGGATGAGGCTGAGGGATGAGCTGGAAAGCCATAACCATAGAGTCAGAGTTAGAGCCAAAGCCAAAACGTAAGCTGGCCAAAACAAATTGAATTTAAAACTTGGAAACGCGCCTTCGGCATAAACAAAGTGGCTTTACACACACAAACACACTCGGAAAAGGTTAGCCCAACCCTAAGCTGCATCAATAAATGTAATGAAACTTAATTTGAATGCCACTTACGAGTGGACCCAACCAAATAAATCGACTAAATCCAAACCATAGCCCGGTTGCGGTTCAGGTGCTTTAAGATCCTTTTGGCTGCCCTCACTACAGCTTAGTGCTGGTAAATCGTGTGAAAATCGCCAGCAATATGTTAGTCCTGCCAGAAAATTAACTGCTTAACCGCATTGAATCGCATATATGTGGGTTTTTTTTTTTGTGCTTCCAAGCTTTTAGCCATTCCTTTGTAGCTTCATGCTGCCATCTGATTTATGTGCCGAGGATAATGCAGGCGACTTACGCAAGTAAAATGGTAAAAATTATGCAGCCACTGCATTAAAAAACGCTGAAAGTGGCGCCAAAATAAATGGCCTCCACCTCAGCCCTTTGCCATCCAGCTGAAATCCTTGGCAATGGAGAGACCGCCTTCCCAATGCCAAAGCCGAAGTGGCATTAAATGTCGAACAGATTGCATCAATTTGTACCAAATTGTTGTAGACAGCGGGCCGGGATGCTCGGCTGGATTGGTATCCAGCTGCTATTGAAGTTGCTGCATTGCCGTGAACCGGTTCACAGTATCCATTGGAGTAGCAAACAAAATGAAGTCGCTAAATGGATGCTACATGGTGTATGCAAATTGAGACAAACGGGGCGCGGTAACAAGAGATATGGTAAAGTGTATATGAAGCTCATGGTAGATTATTTTAAGTTGTAGTAAATATTTTTACAGCACTCTACGCACTTTGGGCCAAGAGTATGTTGAACAGTGTCTGTTATGGGCAAAAAGAAGGTAACCCTCTCGCAGGCAAACTGGGCAAGATATCGACCCAATGCAAAAAACTTGATCTGAACACATTACATTTTGAAGTCTATATCTCTACTGATCTGCGAAGTCGAGATGTTCCTACGGACAACAGACGGATATAGCTCAATTGATAAACTAGGGTATGACAAGTAAGTTGGTATAAAGGGTTTAAGGTCAGCCTATCCTTTCTTATCTGTTATCTGGAAGTTTTAAAGATAATTTAAAAACCATAATTATAACACAGGTCAACATGGTTTAGCTGTTGGAAAGTAATTTCCGAAGTAATTTGCTTTCGAATCTGATGACATAGAGATGAGAAGACAAGAGTGAGAGAGACGAGATATTTGAGGTTACAATGTACCCGAAAAATTGAATTTTTTCCTACTTCTAAGGTTACAGGGTGCATAAAATTTTCTGTCTCCCCAGATTTGGATTCTAGGTAGCAAATTACTTCGGAAATGACCCTTAGCTTTCCAGCAACTAACATGAACCCAGTATTTGTAGACCTGTGCAATTTATATATTACAATTTTTTTTTAAATATCTTTGTATCTTTGTCTCCTTGTAAGTAAGAACTTAAGGATAATAATCTCTCTCTACCCGTAATGGTAGAGTTTTGTTGCCTAGGCGTATTCTCATCCAAATGTACTCACTCAGCTCTCATTCATCTTTTCCAGTGAGTTCACTCCACTTTCCACTTATTTCAGAACTCTGCACATAATTTACTCCAGCATAGTTACGAGTATTTTCTTGTACAAAAAAGAATGTACTCACTCTGATGTAATTTGTGCTTACATTTGTTTCGATGGTTTGACATCAAGGGCAAGCTAGCTGTACTTCTACTTTCATTCATTCATTACTCCAATGACTATCTAGTTTCCAGTAAAAGTTAATATTGCATTCAATGGCACTCATTTAACAACTCCGAGCACACTCATATTACTCAGACACTCAACGAACTAAATGCAGCTGTTTAAAAGATGCTTTCTGAGAAAATAAGATATACTATATATACATATATAAATGGTATGTATATATGTACTAGTACATATGTATATACATATGTATATCAAATGGTACGTAGTGCCAGCTCAGTGTTATTATAGCTATGTATGGAGTTGGCATGACAAGACAGAATCAGGCAGCACCAGGAGTGACCATGTAATGTAATGTAATGCTCATGTTACCAGGCGGCCCCATCTCCAACCCCAACCCATCCAGCCCCAAGGCCGGGAGTAAAAAGCGAGTGAAAAGTGATGGGCAACAAAAGCCAAAAGTGGCATAAGTGCAAAAAACGATTGTTCGCCTCGTCGCTGGGTTCAAAAGTCTCTTACTCTTGGATGCAGAGTGTTAGTGCGAAAATTCGTTCGATATTTTATGGTGTCGCTTACAGGCATGGGAGCCAAGGATGCAAGGACTCTACTGCAACAGATACGCAAAAAGTGGCAAAAATGCTGCAAAAACTGATTGTGGTGGGTGGGGCGAAAAGATCATAAGTGTGGCTGGCTGGCTGGCAAAAGGAAGTGCGGCATCGGTGGCGAAATGGTAGGCGTTGCCTGTCTAGCTGATGTTGGTTGTAGTGTGGCCGTTCAAATTACGCCGCGTGTTGCAAAAGCAAAATTAATATGGAAAGGCCACAACGTTCTGGCGAAGAGCAAGCACGCAAGGACAGTCAGCCAGCCGGCCTAGTCCAAAGAGTGCACGTCCAGGTAGCGAACCACATGCCAACACTTGGTGAGGCCTTCGGTTGGTCAATTGAAACGGTTCAAAGAGTGTTTGGCCTACGGATAGCAGCTATCGACCCAGAACTCGCTATTCGCATAACAAAACCCTTTACCCTCAGGCCGTGGCCTTATATTCGTTTTCAGTTTTTCTTTACTTGCCGCCATTTTTTTTTTTTTTTTATTTTACGTCCATATATATGTATATGTATCGATGCGGCCATATAAATTTCACTCTGGCAAATGGTTTTTATTGGCAGCCGCGACTACCACATAGTCAACTCACACACACACATTCACACACATACACTCACACTAACACTCACACAAAATACACATACTCTGTTATGCTCTGCCATGCTCACTTTGGTGCTGGCAGGCTCAAAAAGGTTAAATTTGGAAAATTGGTACGTGATTGGATTCAAAGCGCAAAATAAGTGCGTCCGTCGGTCATTTCAACATTTCACTTATAAAATGAAAAAAATTAAAATTTGATAACATCGAGTCTTTGTACGCCAGCGAGATACCCTGCAGCCAATATGTAGGGAAAAAAGAACGTTGTGAATAGTAGACTTCCAGGCGGCCTGTAGACGTGTAGTGAAGTCAATAATTTGTACTTTATTAGGCTCACATTTGGGTATATACCAAATTTGGCCAATCTAGCTCCTATAAAGTAGCATGCATATTCTGCAAGATTATGGTGGAATGAGTTTGAAACTTAGACATTTTTGGCTTCACCCTTTGAAAAAGGTATAGGTTAGGTTTGGTATGGTTCAAGCGATAGTTGGTACTTAACTTCCCAACTCATTTAGGCCTAGAATAGGCCCGTTGTATGGTGGACCTTTCACTACTCTTCCCCACTCAAAATGTCTTTTCTTTGAGATGACTCACAGGCATCCGGCGGCCTAAGTGCAGCTTAAGAGGCATTTTGGACTCTGCTCTGAAAGCTGAGTTAAATCGTCAAGGAAGTGTGATTATAGAAAACGGAACCTTGTCCTGTACAATCCAAGGCAGTGACAGAACAGGTGTACTACTGTCAGCAGCTTGTCCTCATCGCCAGAGTTTCTACAGAAGTCATTGCGAAGAGCGTTAACCTTAAATGCAAAGATTCTAACCAGTCAGTGTCTGTTGATACAATGAATGACAGTCGAGCATTGGACTCTATTAAGACAGCAAAGTTCCAAAGTTTTTCGCCTGCAGTGTCAACATGTTTGTTATCCCATTCCACGCTTGGTTTTAAAGAGATCGAATAAAAGTTAATCTGCAGCCCACAGTTCTGAATCTTACAGGATCTGGATGAAATGTATTTGAAATGAGAATCTTTCAAATTTGGCCGAAAAATAGGCGAAGTTTGGAACTATTTGTGGCATGACAAAAATACATACAAACTTCCTGTTTTGGACATTTTTATCCCGATAAAATTAAAAATGGCGGATCTTTTCTGCCATCGTCCCCGAATTTCATTTCTCCATCCTTTTGCGCTCGTCTTAGGTGCGTTCAAGACGCTCTATTTTTATAAATACGATCGGAAAGTCCTTTCGTATACATCTTCTACGAATATGTAGCTTTCATTTTTGTAAAAAAAAAATGGATTTCTCGACCATATTTGAAAAAACCTCCAACCTCCAGGCATTTCGTCTATGACAAACGGAGTACTCGCTCCCTCGTTACGATCTATCTAAGCTCTATCAGCTAGCCTTAATAACATCCTTTCAGAATAGTTTTGAGATGGAGGAAGTTGAAGAAGCCTGATGGGCTAATGTCGTCGCTGTAAGGAGGCTGAGGCAGTGTTATGATATTGTGTTGAGCCTGTTAAGCTGTTGCTCTCATTCTTAGTCTTTCAAGGATCATTCCTTTAAAAAACCTATCAATAGTTTATCCCTGTTTGGAGCTCTATGGATAACTCCCTTCGTATCGACGTAGCAAACTATCATCCTCTTCTGCTTTGATTTTATTATGCGTGTCATACTCAAACGCATACATCTTGTGCTCAGTCTTCGAAGATTTTTGATTTTAGCGATAAAATCTTTGGGGTTTCCGAAAGGATACTCATAACGCAGCTAAATGAGATAATTTGTAATGATTACCAAAATTAGTTTTGAAGCACATCTATTTCCTTAGATCTCACTTTATATTTTGGTCTTCTTCCGATAGCCGCTTCTCGACATATGTGGCTCTAAGCCCACCAGTGCCAATGCCAAATCTATGCTACCCTTATACAGTGTATTCACATCTACCCAAAAACATAAAATGTAACCAGCAAAAGAGTTGTGCTCTGCTCCTGGGGCAAGTGGGGCAAATTGTAGCATACTTTTTGGCACGCCAGCTCAAGCTCCATTTGTATGTAATAAGAAATGTGTTTTTTTATGCCCTCTTTCTTTTTTTATTTTGTGGTTTTTGAAAAATTAGAAGTTTGCCAAAAGCGAAAACGACAGACGAGATGGCCAAGTGCCCAATATGCAGTCACTACAAAAACTCTCATAAGTATTTGGTTTGTATTTGATTGTTGGTCATAAAATGGACATTTGTTTTTGGCCAAACTTGGCTAATAACAGCTCATTGCTAGTTGCACGTTTTTGTTTTGTTTTTTATTGAATATGCATAAATTGCATTGTCAACATGCTGTAAGGATTTTTTTTTTTTTTTGGGTTTCCAATGCGGCGTATGCTTAATGTGCTTGCAGTAACGCTTAAGCTGCTTATGCCATACCTGACTTTGAGCCAAGTTTGTGCTTAATGTCAACTATTGGCAGTTAAAGGTCGTCAGCACAAAATAAGCCAACAATATGGAAGAGAAATAGAGTGTAGCCTTTATATGGAATTCGATATAAAGACTGGATACCTTCTTGAAATATTTCGACAAACAGTGCCAGGATTTACAGACGTTAAGTTTCCGTTGGGCTTGCCAACTTTAGCAAGCTGTTGGATTTTAAGTAGCATCATCTGGAGCAGCTTAAATTTATGTATCTGTTTAAAAATATTCAATTAAACACAAATCACCTGCTTGCTTTTAGGAAAACACCAAAACCACTTTAGTGATAAATATTTGCTTGAGCTTCTGTAGTTTTAGTTTATAAACCACAAAATGCTCTAAAACTTCATTTTGGAAAAGTTTAACGCAAACTTTTTGATAACAATAGTTTCAGTTAGTTCTGGGATGTGCAAAATGCATACATAAATATAAAGATAGTAGTGTTATGAAAACTGACAACAAATAATAAATAGTAAATAGCTGTTTCGTGACGATTTTTCTACCAGCCGTATAGATTTGCTTGTAGGCGGCAAAAGAAAATAGCTGCTGTTGCTGCTGGCGCCATCTAGTGGACTGCGTAATTTTATGTGCTTTTAACAATATTACTGCAAATTCAGTTGTTGAATAAATAACTTCCCTGATTATATAAGAATAAAGTTCTAATAAAAACAGGTGCTTCCTGATGTTACATATCTTTATATAACAAACAACATAAACACCAATGTATCCCTTTGTGAGCAGTTTACAAAAAGCAGCAAGTTTGAACCATTGGAGCATTGAAACAGCTCAACAAAATAATTAAATAAACGGCCACAAGTTGAAAATATGACGACCGGTATAATCTATTGAAAATTACAAACGAGGGAAGCCAAAGTAAACAGCAATTCAACTCCCTGGTTAATATCAAACAAACTTCTTTGAGATAAACAGAAAAAAAAATACTAAAACCAATTGAGTTTTTGCACACAACTTGAAGTTTATTTTCAAACTTTTTTATAACGAAAACAAATTTAATATGTATTTATAATTTAAACAAGTTAATCCCCAGAAGGTATAAATTACCTGAATTAACTTTGCGGTCTTAGTTTTCTACAAAGTTCAGCATATTATATTTTATACTATATGGCGTAGCTGCCAACTTGTTATTTTTAATTAAAAAGTCATCAACAATATTTCATATGCAATAATTCTCAACATAAAGCATATTATTTTTGCCTGCCAGACATATGACAAATTTTTAATGATTTCTCCGCCAACAAAACAGATTTCCACCAACACTTTGGCTATGACTTTTTGTTTTTTTTTTGTTTTTAAACCTTATTTTTAGTATGTCAGAGCAGAGTATATTTTTTTAACTGATGTCATAATTAATTGGTAATTATTACTAGGCTCAAAATATGCGTCGATTTGTTGGCATAATGTTTTTATGTTAATTTATGTGCACCAACAATGGACTGATATATATTTTTTTTGTTTTTAAATTTATTTTCAGGTTTTTTTTTTATGCGACTTGTCTATTTTTGTTAGTCTCATAATTGACCCTAATTAGGCATTAAAATTAAATGGCTGACAATTTGTAGGCGATTCGCAAACACACACAAAAATACAACAATTCTGTATCCTGTGAGTTACTAATTAGATACTCTTACAAATGCTCAGAGTTCAGAACACCTGAAACAATTTTTGCTAATAGTTAAATTTTTTTTACCAGGAAAATAGCAATCACATAAGTTTATATATAAGGTACATCTAACAATGCCAAAATAAACTATCAGCTGTACATACATTTTATAACTTAAGAAGTAAACAAATTAGAGAGATTATAATCTACGTCACTTGTCTATCTACAGCGGCTTTGACGTCATCTTATTCTCGTATTTGTTTGGTTTAAACAAAATTTAAAATTTGATTATACTACTCTTGGTACAATATAATATACCAAAAACTCAAATTTAAGATATCGACAGACCAAAAAAAAAAAATAAATAAATAAACCGCATTTAATCTCCTATTACACAGGTCAACATGGTTCAGTTGTTGGAAAGCTAAGAGCCTTTGAGATAGTAATTTTGTACTGTGTAATTTCTCTTGAAAATTTTGACTTGAGGGTTTTTGAGGTCGCTAAGAACGGATATGAAGTCGGAATAATGATATTTGCAATTTCCAATATGGCGTTTTCAAAATGGCGGATAAAAATGTAGAAATAATTATTTCATACATAACCTCAAATATCTCAAAATCCTGACGTGATGGGCCAGTTCTGACGCCGGATTCGGATTCTACGTATCAAATTACTTCTGAAATAACCCTTAGCTTTCCAACAACTCACATGACCCCTGTATTTGTAGACCTGTGTTATCTTAAGTTTAATTTTAAATTTATTTCGACATATTTATTTTACCTCTGCTAAATATTTATCGAAATGTTTACACTAATTTAACAGAACTTTAGCCAATTGCAAATCTATTATGTCTCATTATATATTAATAGTTACATAGTGTTGACATATTTACTTGTAGTATACACTTTATATACACTATACCCAAAGCAGAAAATGGAGTATACTAATTAAATGCATCGAAATGCTACCTTTCTACCTAAGGGATCAGAATGACAAGAATATTAATTTTCTGATCCTTTTGATAATGCCCCAATAGAATTTTCAAGCTCACTCTTCTAATTTGTAACCAACAATATTTAACAGGAGTGCCAGATCATTAAAAAAAAAGAGCGTAAAAGCTGCAAAAATTCTTTAAAAAAACCGACTGTGCTCCTATTTTTTGCTACCCATATATTTATAAAAACTCTGCGAACATCTAGAAATTATTTATAAAAAAAATTGGGGTCGACATATTGAAGGAATATATATATCATTACTTATCTCCTGTCTAAGCATAGGGCGTCTTTAATAGCCGTCTTTTATCGAACTCAATTTTGGTATATATTTCTTAATTCGTTCCAGGGAGGCATTAATATTTCATATATTTGTTTTAAGAAAATTTAATGCTTACGAAATACGTAATATTTTTCCGATAATAACATGTTCCGGTCGATGGCATATAATTTGTCTGATCAGAACTTTAAATCATAGGAGGATTGCAAAAATTGGGACGATTCATCATTAGCCTTCAAAGATGAAATTTTCTTTGGACTTGGTATCTGAATGCTGCCTGAATAATGGGCAGAAGTATTGTATAGGGTAGGCCATCTATTGGTTGGGTTGTTTAACACTCATAGTTCGGATCAAACCCTTTCAAACAAGATGCTCTTCGACATATCTTAAGCTCAAAACTGCTCAACTTCAGTCTTGGAACGTTTATCAACTGAACGATGCGTAAAAGTTATACAAAATTACTTTGAAAATGAAAATGATCTACTGTAATCCTCTTTTACTTGTGGGTCATAGAGCCTCAACTCTGCCTCGAATTTTGCATACAGATCTGCTTTCATACGCTCACAAGATTCAAATTACGCTATAATTGAAGCCCAAGGAATCATTAGCCAGATGGGTTTACGCTACAAAAAATCATATAAAATCGCATAATATAAATGAGTATTTTCAAACTTGCATTTGGTATATACGCGGGATATTCTGGGCCAACAGGTTATCAAACGCGGAGCTATGGCACTGTACAAGTGAAATTCCTATCTGCACTCATATAAGAACATCAAAGTGGCGTTGGATCGGCTATGAATTTAGGAAAAATCGAAGCAGCATTATCAGGACGTCTTTGGAATGGAACCCCCAAGGAAGCATTCGAGTGGGAAGTCCAAAGGCAACCTGGCTACGTACAATATTACACCAATTGTCCCTACACAACATCAGCTGGGACACAGCTAAGCAAACTGCGCCAAATAGAGTCCGGTGGAAAGTTCTTCTAGAAGCTACTTAGAGGAGTACTAAGAGGAAAACCAAAAACAAAATTTTTGTATATACACTTGCCCAATTTTGTTGATAAAAATGCGAATAAATCCAATTAACAGACAAACCATCAGATGGCCCACCCAATATGATATTTAGAATATAATATAATATTATATATTTACTAGGCTTACATTCTAAATTAATAATTTTTGATAGAAAACAGTGGAAACGATTTTATGCAGCTTTATTTGTAAATATAAAGATAGAATCATTAATACAATAAAATTGGTATCCGTTTTTTTTGTAAGTTTTTTTTTTTGGTTAGTTCTGCAAGTTGCGAGTGCTGCGAGTGCTGCAAGTTGAGAGTAGAGCCCCTAGTAACTTAAAAGACATATTTTTCATATATCGAATTTTATAAATAATTGTTCTGCGAGATTAGGAAGACAATTCCTTTTAATTTCTTAATATAATCATCAATAATTTTAATGGCTTTTGTTTTAGATAAATCAAAGATATTTATTTTTTAGACCATCCTTGTGTTTGACTTAGAAACCGCGCTAGAATTATTTGTTCCTAGATCGTTTATCGTATTGTATTTGTTAGTTTTATTACACTATGTGCGAATGTATATAATATAAAGTAAGTTAACTCAATAATGGTTTCTCTCTTGGTTCGTATGTCTGAACGCCTGGATCTTGCAGATTATAGGAGCTAGCATAAGCAAATTTGAAATTTAAACTGCATTTATAAGCAGGCAGGTTATGTTTTTTTTTAACTATTGCCTTCCTCGCCAAATAATTTCAAATTGACTTTACAGCACTTAAAAAAGCAAAATAGTTACTACTTATTGTAGTTTTAATAATTATCCTAATAATTTCTAAATTCCAAAATACTACTTGATACTAAGAATCTGGTGGCGATCGACAAACAAACATTGAGGCGGAAGTATGGTTGGCTGGGACACACCCTACGTAAACCTATCGACGAAATGTCACATAGAGCATTGGACTGGAACCCAGGGCAGTAGGAACCGCGGACGTCCAAAAAGAACATGGCGGAGATCAATTAGGAAAGAGACGAACAAATCTGTCAGCGAACTTTGAGCAATAGCGCGAAATAGAAATAATTGGAAAATTTTTGTAGATAGACTAGTTTTTAAATTTTTGTATTTTTAGAACATGTCATATTATTATTATTATAAAATATTTACTTATTGTCTTAGGTGGTATAGATTGTAAATAAATATTATTAAATAAAATATGTTTTAGAAGTAGTAGTAGCTCCTAGCTTTTAGCTTGTTTGGATTCCGCTAATGGTCATTATTGGAATGGGACAAAGTTGGGATGGATCAAAATCGCTTCTTATAGAATTTAATTTGTAAAAAAGTGAATACTTTAAGGATATGATAGGAATCAGGTTCACAAGTAGTTAATAATTAAAATAGGCTGCTAATCAAAAAGTTCCAATAACATTTTGTCAATTCTATTTAAACCTAAGCCAATAAACTGTAAGCAGTACAGTGTAGACAAAAGTCGTTATCTAGCAAACTTGTTTTCAAACACATTTCTGTCATTTTAAGTTCGACCATTTTTGCTATTCATTACAAATTAAATAGCTGATAATTGATATGCCTAATTGCAAGCATATGGAACTAAAAAACCAATTAAATTAAAATGTTAGAATAATTTGTTGGAAAAAAAAAACAAAAATAAAAACAGAGAGAGTTGCTGTGAGAGTGAGTGAAAGTAAGAGAGAGCGCAAAGTTTTTAGCATGATGGTCGAAAAGTGGTACTTGAAAAGGACTAAGACCCTGGAAACATCATTAAATCACCGCAAAAGTTCAGAAATTCATTTCGTTTGAAAATCATGGCCGTTCTTTACTTTCTCTACAACGACAACCAACAGGCAGTTACAGTTACACTTGCAGTAACTGTTACAGTTACAGCTATAGTTACAGTTACACTCTGCCTGTCAGAACCAGGGCAGAGTTAACGTCAGCACTGCCTTCCTTCCAAAAAAAACAAAAAACAACAACAACAACGAACAAAGTAGAAAGATGCAACAAAAACTTTGACGAGTTGCAGCAGCAGCAGCAAGAAGAAAAATCAGACAACGAGGACTTTGGCTGGCTGGCTGGCTAGCTGGACATAGGGCGGCTGCCAGGGGCGTGGCTGTTTGCAGTTGTTGGCGGCTGGCAACAATTGCAATCTGTGGCATTTCAACAACGCTTAATGTTGCCTACAACCACAATGTCAGCCATTTATCATGCGCTTGAACTGCAGCAACCGGGCCAACAGACTTGGTCATCTCTAGCTGGACTCCTTTTTTTTTGTCTTTTGTTTTTTTTTTGTGTCTTGTGCGCTTCACTGACCAACTGACTGACAGACAAACTGTCTGACTGACTGACTGACTGACTGACCAACTGACTCTGCAGCAGGACCAACAACAGAGAGCAGGCTGCATCTTCTGGATTCGTCTCCTAGCTATTAAAAACAAAATTTGCCGTTATGAACATGCAAATAAGTAAAAGGATGCACTATATCCTAGTATGACTGCCCAAAATGGAGTTCCAGCTGAGTTGAATTGGGTTTGAGCCACTGCAGCTGCAGGTAAATCAAATTGTTGTGCATAAAGTGCGCTTGTTTGGGGGCCGGAATCAAGCATAATAGACACAAAGCAAGATACCGACTTGGTTTGCTTAAAGGGCTATAAATGGCAAGACAGGTAACATAAATTCCCTATGCAAAACCCGGCTATCCTACAGATACACAAACAGCAGATATGCAGTAAATTATGCGCATTTTTCGAGTACTTAAGCTCTGAGTCTCCATAATATATTTTCCAGCTACATTTTGCTTACATTTTCTAGACCGACTTCCAACCAGGACTCGGTACAAATCATAGTAACTCCTTTACTTACCTGGCTAAAGCTCGAAATAGCGTTGATTAACAATTTAAACGCATTTTTTATTTAGTTTTTTTTGTTGTTGTTGTAACTTGATGAGCTGTAATGAAAAACAATTTGTAAATTTAATAAGTTTTAATTACTAACAGTTGCGTCCGTCTAGACGGTAAAAAAGGAAGCGCCAATTACTGGTTGAAAAATTATCCAATATTTGCAATGAACTCAGGCTAAAAATTGATCAATTAGCCAACAATGTTTTAATTAATGGCTAGTGCAAAAACAATTTATAGACAATAATTATTATTGGGGCCCGTAACGAAAGTTTTTAACTTTGCTTTTGAAAATGTGTTGATTATGTTTCAATATGAAGTATTTGTGTGCTCGTTATGTAGAATTCATTTTGTAGTATTTTTTTTTCACAATGGCGGTATTTGTTGCACTATTTTAGCTCGATAATAAATTGCCTAATTGGAAATGTTTCACATGCACTCTTAGCCTCGTCATATTTACATTTGCTATTACTGCTAGCGCCATCTACACGTCAAATTTAAGGCTTTGCATATTTTGGGGGAAAAAAATGGGCAGCACTGTTTGCAGCAATCAAATTGAATTCAAAACGTTTGTTAGCGTTTTTTTTATGTAGTTTTTTTTTTGTTTTCAAGCATTTTGCAATGCTGCGTACTCGCTTTTCATTGAAATATTTTATAGCAAAACAGTGGCGGATCCACGGGCTAGGTTTTCGGGGCTCTAAAATTATACAGCTTCTGGATTTATTTTGTTATGAAGAAAGGTGCACAGTGGGATGAGCGATCACAAAAGTACCACAATAAAAAACATTTTTTTACGATAACTTCTTTTGACTAGTTGATTGAATTTGTATAAAAAATATTTGTTTTACCGCAATCATTCCGAAATTCAATAAGGGAAAGCCCCTTTTTAATTTATTTTCCTAGCATTCTATGGATATACTTCATGTTCTAGTGTAGGTTATATAGATTTTTTGACACGCAGCGTATCTACTGTAAAAAAAACAGAATTAGGTATGTATATACATAGCTATGTTAAAAATCAAAACTTTTGGATATTTGCTAAAATCGATTGGAATCACTTTAAATACACATATAGAATGACAAAATCATGGCTCCACATTGGAACTTAGGTTTAATTTTATTGAGACTACTAAAAGTGGAATTTTTTCCTTATATAGGAATGCAGGCTTTTAGAGAAATATAAACAAATCCGCATTTTCCATCCCTTTATTATAAAAACCAAAATTAATGATTTTTTTTATGTACGTTTTTAGCTTTGTGAGTTTATTTTTAACAAGTGAAATGAATTAATTGGAGCTCTAAAAAATTGCTCATGGCATTGTTGTAGAATTGCAGCGTATCGAATATCCTATTAGTCCATTTAAAAATATAAGAAGCTATCAATTTCGAAATAATGCAAGCTGCTGTAAATAATGCAGCTTATGCATTAACAAAGTCTTTGCCAAGCAACTGAATGCTATAGAAAGTTATCGAGTCTATCGATAGAGTAGTAAACAAATGGTGCTTTCTAGGTTAGGTTAGGCCGGCCACAACAGAGTGCAGCATAGCATAGACCTTTTGGTCCTTAGCTGTGCCAGATTTGAGGTTATTACGCAAAGTGATGGTCGGTTAAAAATTTTACTTTTTTAGCGAAATTACGTAGCCGCTCAACTTGCAGCCTCTCCTAGGGTGGTCAAACGATGTCTAGAGATGGCTGGGCAGTCGCAGAGTACGTGTGCTAGGGTCTCAGAGATTCGCTTGCCGTTACTCCCATCCTATGCGCATGCTTCGCTAAGAGGCAGTGTCCTGTTAGCACACCCGTGATGGTCCTGCATTCAGTGCGTGAGAGTTTCATTATAAAGTTACTTTGTTTTCTGCCGTAATGAGCCAGCATGATTTTCCCTGTGTGACAGCTGTCTAGATTTTTCCATCTAGCTTCAGCTCTGCGCTTCATGTTGCACTCCAGCGTAACGTAGAGATGTTTGATCGGTCGGCGTACGTCGTGTATTTGTCCCTCCGGAAGCTCAACACCGCTTTTGGCAATAGCATCCACCATTTCATTCCCCATTATGCCTCTATGTCCAGGCACCCAGTAGATATACAGTTTACGAGCCGCAGATAATCTCTGGATGACTGCCTGGCATTCAAGGACGTGGAAGGAGGATGTACAGTGCGATACAATAGCCTTGATAGCGGCTTGACTGTCTATAAAGAGGTTAATCTTTGTTCCAGTTGAAGTGTTGGTGCATGCCAGCTCAGCCGCATTCATTGCGGCGGTGGTGTTTCCTAGTACGCAGCTAATTATATAAAACTCAAAAAATCACTAAGAAATTACAGACTTTAACTATGGCTATTACGATGTATACGATGTATTCGAGTATACGATGTATTCGAGTATACGATGTATTCGAGTACACGATGCATTTAGCCCAACTCTATGAACTCTATCAAACTCCATTGAGTGGCTTCTATCTAAGGCCTAAAAAGCTTTGCAACAACTGTTGGGCTTGAGTCAAACTTTACTCTGAAGATTTTATCGGACATATAAAAATCAAGTATACGAACCAAATCGTAAATCTAACTAAAAAATTGTTTATGAACTTTAAAACTGGACTATAAATACAACAACCAGAGCTTTCCGTAGAAAACATTGCATGACTGATAAATTGACAACGCTTTGATCCTCAGGCAGTCTCCATTTTTTTTTGTCATAAATTTTATGCCCATATCTGTCCCGTAAAAACCATTTGGGGATGCTGTAGTGTTTCATGTTTAATTACAAAAATTTCACTTTTAACTTCTAAATTACATAAACTTTATTGGTTCCTCAACACATTGCAGATACGACGCTTTATCATGTTTGAAACAATTTCCGACACTCGATCCTCCTCAGAACCAAAAAATAGCTGTATATCATCGAGAGTGAACCAAGTTATAAAAAACAAAACCTTCCAGCAATAGCATCATCGATGGGGCTACATATGGTTGTATTTCAGCAGCTATAAGATCCCAAGAGTCGCTGGAGATATATTGTATGCAATCAAACGAAAACTCAACGGTCCATTCCAAACAAAATACAGCAGGTTGGTATATATAAGTTACCACCGATTCCATTATAAGGCAGTGAACAATAACTAGCAAAAATGTTACTACTAGGTTCCTTGGTAGCTTGCGCTTCATTATCTCCTTATGAATGGCCATTATGAAAAGTATTATAAAGAGTGTCGATTGAAGAGAAGCGCTGTTGGAATGGCAAAATATTCCTATGAACAGCGAAATTATCATGCCAAGTTCCATCGTGGCTGTTAGACCGTTCTGGTTTGCGAAATGAAAAGAACGGTGATGGGATAAGGCTGGGCATGAAGCTATTATATGGGTAATGTTTATGGGGGAGATGTTGCATAGTGGACAGGTGTTGCTTATTGTTGAGTCCATATAGTGAGCGTTAATAAATTTTGTATGACCAAGTCGGATTCTAGTAAGTTTTACTTGGTCTAGTCGTGGAAGATTATTATAGTTAATGGGGTAAAAGCCATGGTTGTCGTTTATCAATCTATACCAGTTTGAAGTCTGTTGCAAAAGAGAATTATGATTATTAAAGGAATATTTTTTAAGAAATGAAGCGATGTCGTTAAAAGAAAGGTTAGGAGTATAAATGAGTGGAAAATGAATTGCTGATTTCGCTGATCTATCAGCTAGTTCGTTGCCTGAGATACCAATATGGCTAGGAATCCAAAGTACTTTATATTTAGGGAATTTGTTTATATTCAGGTTTCTGATTAAAACTGCGTATATATATAATATATAATATTTTATATATTCTAAGCCAAAACGGAATGATAGAATATAAATCATCAATATAGAAGAACGACTGATAAAACAATTCAAATTAACCAAGAACCAAATTTCAGATTTAGTATGAGCATCAAATTCTTTGGACGTCTTTTATTTGTTTTAAATTTATTTTATTAATAACAAATATAAGTGAATTTGTATAATTAATATCATTTAAAGCTACTTGTTCATTAGAATTGTTGGTTCTCTTCAAAGAGTTATATCAAAAGAGAAATTTCGTAAAGAGAGAGCATAAAAATTATGTAAAGCAATGATGGCGCTTAGAGAAAAGTAAGCTTGTGACGTCACATAATTCATGTTGTAATGTTTTTGCATTTAGCTGTGTGTGTTATTATAAGTGAATTAAAACAGATTTTGATCCTTTTTAAAATGTTAATAGCTTTAAGAACAGCTTGTTGTGCAAAAAAACGTATAAATAAACATCAAACAAAAATATATTTTTTAATGCTGATGTACAAATTGGCTGTAAACACCATTTGGAAACTTACAAACAAATCTCATTATAAATAATCTTTAATTTATATACATTCAACACCCACTTAATTTCACAAAATATTTTTAAAAATAGCTTCTGAGTACGTTTATGCTGCAAATTAATTGAATTTCCAAAGAATGCATTAATTATATTAACGAAAGCTTTACTTCTTAAAACCATACCGTGTTTTACTTTTTTAATGTTTTTTTAATAAAATATTTTAAAAAGCTTTTTCAAAAGAATCTCAAGTCTTTCATATAGTTTTATTAAGAGAATTTCCCACTGACTGTAAAAATGTCATAATGGTAAGCTTAAGATTATTATTTTTAAAATATTGTTTTAAGGGAAGGTTCTTTAAAGTTTGACCGAAAAAGACAAAGTTTGGGAAATATTTGTGGCATGATGAAAAGACATATAAAATTCCTGTTTTATTGGTATAATCGATTTTTATTGTACAATTATTGAACATTTTTATCTCTTCGAAATTCAAAATGACGGCTTTTGTCTGCCTCTGTACGCAGAACATTGTGTCCGAATTTAAGTTTCCCAGTCCTTGTAGTGAACCAAAATGAAAAATATATTTTGCTTATTGAAAGGAATGAAATTCTCTTTTGCTTGTCCTAAATCAATTTTGAAGAAAAATTGACTGAAATGTGGACGTTCGAAAAAATAAAGATTTTTATACCCAGTACCGTATGGTACAAAGGGTATATTAAGTTTGTGCAAGCTGAAAAGGTATATAACATATAGAAGGAATCGTCGGAGACACCCCAAAGTTACCTAAAATATGATCAGGGTCACTAGAGAAGTCGATATACCCATCTCCGTCTGTTCATCTGTCTGTCTGTCCGTTTGAACGGACCATAGCCCTCGGAATGGAAAAATGAGAACTACTAATTTGTTTTGACATTTTTTGATAAAATTTGAAAGTACTCAAGTACAAAAAAATAGCAAATTTTGCATATAAAATTGTTTCCTTACTTGAAAAATATTTCAGATATGTATCTCAAAAAAGAATTTGCAAAATTCTGTACGAAATAGTAGCACTGTATATATATAGAGTAATGGTAACAGGCTTAAATACTTGAGGTATTTGAAAGCTTATAATACCATCGAAAAGCTGGATCCTAAGTGTAGAGAGTATAGGTTATTCTAAAAATGGCAAACTATTTGTAAGATAGTTAGTTGAGCATAAAAATTGTACATCAATATTTGAAAGTAAGCAATTATCAACAAGATTGAATTTATTCATTAAGCATAAACAAAATTTTATATATTTATATAAATGTTTTTGTTGACACTTTAAAATGTTAAAATATTACAAAACTTAGCTGTGTCAATTGTAATTAATGTTGTTTGTAAATTGATGTCAAGATACTTGAGTTTTAACTGAATGATTGCTAATTGCGCATCTCTTGCGGTTTTTCCAGATTTACGAGCATTTAATCTATTATGAACGCATATATTGTACATAGTTTGTATGTAAGTATTGGTCAGTTGGCCATTTGAGCAGATTGTTATTTGGTCTGTAAGTCAGTTAGTCGTTAGTCGTTAGTCGGCTAGTTGAGTTAAGCCATCTTTGGCTATGAATTTGCATTGTTTTATTTATGTTCTGGCATTTCAAATGTTGGCCATAGATTGTCGTTTTGGTTTATGCCTTAGTTTGGTGCCTCTTGACTTGCCAGTTGGCTGCTGCTGCACTTTATGAATAATGAAGCACTCACAATCCACACACTCACACACACAGATATGCACACTCACATAGATACACACTAGTGCACAGCTGCATTGTGATTTGCGTGCTAATTGTGTTGGAATTGTAAATACATAGATTGATGCTTTGATTCGATAACGTTTTGCTCATTGTTGTGCACCAAATTGCAAATTGCAAACTACATCTGTATCTGTGTAAACGAGTGTATGTGTACCTATGTGTGTGTGTGTGTGCGTGTTTGTGTGTGTGTATGCGTGTTGCTAGCCATCAAAGTGACTAGTTGGAAAATTGGGTAATAATAAATTAATCACCACATTTGAGTGGTAATTATACAATTTGCTAAAAATTTGTACAAATATCATTGATAATTAATTATGACTAATTACATGGAAGTGTTATGTATCTTTTAACTGATTGTAAATAAGCAGGCAACAGATACTTTAATTGCTTTATTGTGTTTTGATACTTTTCAAAATAACAGCTTAGTAATTATTATACTGGCACATAAATAAATTCATTTTGAAAAATATTGAATGACAAAAACTGCATTTATGTAGGTATAAGAACTAAAAATAATAAAAAAATAACAACAAAATAATTTAAATAAAATATACGAGGGTGGATTGATAAGTTTCCGGCCTGACCGAGAGATGGCGCCACTAGGCCTACCTTGAGGTGGCGTTCTATAGTACCATCCTTAGATAGCTCTTGGCTATAGTTTCAGCCTGATCGCCATGTTAGTTTAGATTTGAGAGCACACTGAACAAGACGCCTCTGTGTTTTTCTTGAAAATTCGAAATTCGAAAAAACATTTCTACCGCCAATTTGACGTTGTATAAGCGTAATCCAAGCGAATTTTTGCGTCGATTCATAACTGTTGACGAAACTTGGGTTCACCACTACACTCCTGAAACCAAAGAGCAGTCTAAACAGTGGATTGGACCAGGAGAACCAACTCCAAAGAAGGCAAAAACAATTTTTTCAGCGAACAAGGTTATGGCTACTGTTTTTTGGGATGCAAGAGGTATCATATACATTGATTACCTTGAAAAGGGTAAAACTATCACTGGTCAATACTACGCAGACTTATTGCAACGTTTGAGCCAAGAGGTGAAAATTAAACGACCTCATCTGGCGAAGAAAAGAATCTTGTTTCATCACGATAACGCACCAGCGCGCAAGTCAATCGTTGCGATGGCTAAAATCAACGATCTGAAGTTTGAATTGATGCCACACCCTCCCTACTCTCCAGACCAAGCCCCGAGTGACTATTATCTGTTTCCTAACCTCAAAAAATGGCTTGGCGGTAAGAGATTTGCGGACAATGAAGAAGTAATCGAAGCTGTAAATGGGTATTTTGAGGAGCTTGACGAATCAGTCTATAGAGATGGCATTACTAGACTAGAACACCGCTATGAGAAATGTATCAGCCTTGGAGGAGATTATGTTGAGAAATCTTGGTCAGGCCGGAAACTTATCAATCCACCCTCGTATATCGGCGAAAATAAGTGAAGCGGGCCACTTTTTTGGCGACCTTCTCAGATTTTGATGATTTTTACACAGTTGGTAGATCTGCTAGCCAATAGTATTCCGAGTATTTATCGAGCTATCGATAACTGAATATCAGGTTTTTTCATTTTTAGACTATTTTTTGATAAGCCTATATCTTCAAAACACAATAAAGATATTGACGCGAATTTTTTTACCATGATAGATAAAATATTAAATTTAGAAAAAAAATTTCGTTTTTATTTTTAGATTTTTTTTTTAATTTTTTATCATTTTTAATTTTAAAAAAGTGCTCTACCACTTTCGAAAAAAAGTGTGAATGGTAATTTTATGCGTGGAAAAAAAAATAAAAACAAAAATAATAATGGTGTAACTCTTAGAACTGCAGAAGTAATGCTTATTTTTGTGATGACACCTCGCATTTTCGCCATAGTAAACAGTACATCGAAAAGGGACAAATCGGCATAACTTTTCCGAATTGAAAGATAAAAAGTTCCAACTTCACATGAATTATGATTTTGACATTTTAAGATCAACATTAAAAGTCACTGATTATCATGTCCTTGTCTCCAGATATTTAAAGTCAAAGATCTCAAAAATCGTTTTTTTGAAAATAATCATTTTACCAGAGCTTTTAAATGTTTCCCATTCTTCTAAAAAATGATATTTACACAGTTGGTAAAGTTGTAAAATTTAAATGTTTCCCATTCTTCTAAAAAACTTTATAAGCATAAAATTCTTTACAAAATCGCTTTGGATTATCATTTCGGGCAACTGACTCATCACAAGATAAAGTGTTCAGAGTGCAACGCATGTGAAAGACGAATTCTTATGGAATCTTCAAATCAAAACACTCCCCGCGTTTCAAGCTATATCTCAGGAACGATTAACTGTGGAGGATTATCCAGTAAACTGATTTTGTAGAGAATTTTATGCTTTACAACTCTACCAACTGCGTAAACATCATCACAATCGGAGTAGGTCGGGAAAAAATGGCCCGCTACACTTATTTTCGCCGATACATATTTTAAGCCATCTATTCATAAAATTATCTTCAAATTTCTAACTTTTCGAAGTTCTATTTTGTCTATATCCAGAACACCGTATTTTCATTCCACTCGTTTTTGTTTTGCATGTACACACAATTTTAATGGGCATTTTTTGTAATAAAAATATATAATGAAAATTAACCTTGATTCATTCAAGTGAGCACATCTAAATTTTTATCAATTTATTTTAATTTAATTTGTTGAAAGCCAACCATAAGATTTGTATTGAATAAGGGAAAAATTATGTTTTTGTTTAAAATGTTCATCATTTTTTAACTACTATTATTTCAAAATTTTCTTCAATTTGGATATAGCTTGTTTTTCAGCATTTACTTTTAAATTTTAGCCTATTATTTAATCTAGCTTATTCGGGAGCTCAACACCTGGCAACACTGTTACGCTGCTCACTAACTGTTTAATTGCTAACACATTTAGCTTATAATTCACAAACGGTTCTAGCATCAATTGGCTTACATTGCAAGCTTTAAAATTATTTGATATTATTATTTATTTCTTTTTAGTGATTTGGTATTTAAAATAAAATAAAGAGAGAAAGAAGAAAAAGGCCCAGCCTCCTACAAATCACAATACTACCTTAAAGTTTCACTTCAAATAGTTACTTTTTAAGATCTAAAACGAACAAAAAGTGTCAAAAAAATGGCGTACGTATAATTTAGCTTATAATTTACAAACGGTTCTAGCATCAATTGGCTTACATTGCAAGCTTTAAAATTATTTGATATTATTTATTTCTATTTATTGCTTTGGTATTTAACAAAAAAGAACTAGAAGCCCAGCCTCCTACAAATCACACTACTACCTTAAAGTTTCACTTCAAATATTTACTTTTTAAGATCTAAAACGAACAAAAAGTGTCCAAAAAATGGCGTACGTAAAATTGGGAGCGGACGACTTTGGGATACCCTGTACCACTAGCTTGCAATAAAATCCGGTTCCTTCACAAAAAACTAAAAACAGAAGAATTTTTAAGCAAAAATTTGTTTTTTGACCGATCGTTCCTATGGGAGCTGTATGATATAGTCAAACGATTTCAATAAAATTTGACACAGTGCTAAAATACCTTAAAAAAGATCTGAATGCTGAATTTAGTTCAAATATCTTTACAAACAAATGAAACACATCGAATTTTGTATAAAAAACGTTTTTTGGACCGATTGGTCCTATGGGAGCTATATGATATTGTCAACCGATTTGAATTAAATTTAGTACAGTAATTAGGAACTATGAAAAACTCATGAATATCAAAATTGGTCCCAATATCTCAACAAACAAACGAAACATAATAAATTTTGTTAAAAAATCGATGGTATAGTCAACCGATTTTGATGAAATTTGGTACAGTAATTGGGAACCATAAAACATTTTTTGAATACCAAATTTGGTAACGATATCTTCATAAGCAAACGAAGTATGCACCTAAAACTTTTTTTTTCGAGGTCGTCTGAAACCCCGCTATGGGAGCTATATAATCTAACCCCGATATCAAAAAAATAAAATAAACTTGTCTCCTATGGAATAATATGGGATCTTATGTGAAAGTTTGGTAACTCTAGCTCCTACCATCTCTAAGATTTAGGCGTTCAAACGGACAGACAGACAGATGAACAGACGGACATGGGTATATCGACTTCTCAAGTCACCCTGATCATATTTTATGTAACTTTGGGGTGTCTCTGGCGATTCCTTCTATATGTTTCATACATTTTCGGCTTGCACAAACTTAATATACCCTTTGTACCATACGCTACTAAGTATAAAAATATTAAGTCCTTCTACCATATTAACAATAATTTTAAAATATTTGAATTAAATTTAAGTGATTAAAATTAAACATATTTTGGGAGATAAAAAAATTTGTTAAATTGCTTTGCAATTAAAAAACAATAAATATTAAAAAAACTGTTGCCTGTAAAGTCGGTTTTACGGGCGAAGATTTTACGTGACAACGTCTTTTTCTCGGTAGAATATTTATTGATATGAATATTATTAAATTGCACAATAATAATTCCTATTTGAGTGATTTTGTTGAGGATAGGACGATGATAGGAGAAATAGGAAATGAAAGGAAGTGTTTCTGCTGTAATGTGTCTTGCGAAAGTCAAGTCGATGGTTGTTTCTTTTAACGTAGTTGACTTAGAAACGTTTGATACGCAATCAAGATTATACGTATATTTCATGAAATTATGAAACGAGTTGTCAGACTTTACGTTTTCGTATCTCTTAATAAAATAAAATTTTCTCGGCAGTAGATAATAAATAAAAAGGTATAAACGAATGGTTTGACAGAAGAAAGGCCGAACTATGCTTGTTAGCATGCAAACAAAATAACAAAATTTTGTGTTGCTAAGGTAGCGCAGTGCGAGTTTCTATTTGTGCATTACTTTTTCCGCAGTTGTAATGCAGATTTTCGGCAGATCACTGCTTTTCTATTTGCCTCCGCTTACAATCCCTCAAACGAAACGCAGCGCTTGTAATCAATTACGTTTTCTGCGGAGGTAATGCAGTATTTCGGCAGACCGCAGAGGCTATGCGCCGCTGGGGTTAATCAGTTGCGCTCACTCAAAACTAAAAATAGCCACCGCTTTGAGCAGTGCCAGTTTGGTGCTGAGCTCTAAGCGGTGCGGCTGACGCTGTGCGTTGCTTGTTGCTGCGATTTACAAAAAGTCGCTGGTTCGTTTATAGGTAAGAGCAGAGCGCAAACCAAAAATAAAATGCCACTTATCGTTACGATTATTTATCGCTAGACTTATCGTTACGGTTATGTTAGACTTTTTCAATGGTGCCTCCCATACAAACCTAATTTAAGACGTTGTCAGGTCAAAAATATATTCAGTTAGTAGCATTAATTTCCTACCAGCATAGTATCCATAATTTAAATATATATAATATATATATTTGTTTAATTTAAACGACGAAAAATCAATCATGGCACTTAACATAAATTATTTATTTATTTATTTTTATACCACAATATATGACCTTAACATTAATTAATTAATAACAACACGAATGATTTTTTTATCAATTGACGTTAGCTCAAGTTAGCAGAAATTGTCAAGAAATCCAAATGAAGAAATCCTGCTGATATCTTTAAATATATATAAAAAACTTAAAAACGAACATATAACTTATATAAAAAATTTGTATTCTGCAGTCGTGTTACTGTACTAAAAATCTTCAGCTATTCGGAAATATTCTACGCATACTAGTTTCCTTTAGAAAAAAAGAACATAAGAACATAATATATGATAAACAAAAATTTAAAATAAAATTGTACAATTAATTCTAATAAAATGTGATTGCTCATAAAGTGGTTTTGTCGTAGTTGTTGTGGCAGCTGTCAACATCAGTAATATGCTCTTTTTTATTATATGTTCATATATATTTTTTATTTTTAATTTTTTTTATTATATGTATTTGTTGTTGCAACTGAAAAGCGATTTAAACTTGCTCGTTTAATGCCACTTAATTAATAACAACAAAGTGTTTTTATTTGTTGCCACTTTGCATTTATTTTAATGATATCGTTTTATCGCACACTTTTCATATATATATATATATATATATATATATAGATATATATTATATATATAAATGTACTATGTATGTACAAGTGTACAATGTATATATATTTTTGAGAAGCCATTTACTGATATTTGTCGCATTTGGTGGCATACTTAAGGTCTTAAGTGTAATAATAAATAAATAAATATGTCAGCGGTTCAATTGATAAGCACTCAGTACAGTACTCATCAGAGTTACGTATGCGTAATAATTAAATTATTATAAAATCATTGCCTACTTTTGTGGGCTGCGCAACGTTAAAAACGTTGTCAGTTAAAAATGGCATCTTATGTTCTTAGCAGTCTTAAAAGCGGCTTAAAATTTGCTGTCAAAAGACATTAAATTGAAAAAAAAAATAAGGATAATTTTATTGCTGATATAAGAACAAATTTGCAGATTAATTTTCGAATAAAAAGTAAATATACAAATAAATGGAAGATGTGTAATTTTATGATTTATATTTAAAGCTATTTAATTCCAGTTCAGCAACTAAAGATTTAAGCGATAAAGTGAAGAAAATTGTTTTTTAATTCAAAATATTTGCCTGAGAAAAATTACAATATTTTATTTTATTATTAATAAACAATATTACTACTATCAATTGAGTAATCGGACTTTTTCTTCAGTTTCATATTAATTTTTAAATATTTATTTATTAAATAATCATAATTTTTATGCTTGTACTGAAAACTCTAAAATGGAAGGTGCACGAACCAAGATATTTATATTATTATAGATGCAAATCAAGAAGGGACGTTAAACGTCCCCTGTAATGAAATATTCTAGTGGAAATAGAGAATGGCTTCCTCAATGGGAAAAAGTTGTAGTAAAAATGTTGAATTGAAGATGGTGAAATATAATTCCAGAACCAAACAGCATGGAGTGTCATAAGTCCCCCCATATAAACCTTTTTTTTTTTGTTTCACAAGAAATCTTGACTGTGTTGAGTAACTTGTTACAGTACATTTAATACAAACGCTTTGCTAATGAATGAATGTATGAATGAATGACTCAAAACCTTGGCATACACACAGACACACACACGTCACTCAAATAAGTATCTACACATGCAATACAAAGCAAAAATCACAGCGTCGCACAGTGGCTCGGCAGCCGCAAAGCGTTGCAAAAATCAAAATTTTGATGTAATCGTTTTATTAAACCAATACATGTATCTTATTTAGAATTTTCCAAGGATCACGAATATATAAATTTTATTCAATTCGGCAGAATAGCTTAGTTCCTACATCCGCTCAAAGATGAGTATATTTACAACTACAAAAAAATCTTAATTTTTGGAAAAAAATTTAATGTTTAAATTGTTTTGTAAAAAAACAATGCAGCCAATTGCTATTTTTTTAATTTCTATAAAAAGGTATATAAAATTTAAACATAAACGAAAAAAAAAACAGTTTCAATCTTTTCTAGTTTTTTATTATTTCCGTTTGCCTGAACCACTATATTTGGGCCACTTTTTCAACTTTGGAAGAAAATAAAAAAAAACCCAATTTTATGTATTTTTGTGTTTTAACGTAAATATGTTTGTTATTAATCTATTTACCTACTCTAAAAAGATTAATTGCGTGCATTTGCGTGTTTGGCTGTAAGACCAGTAAAAGCCTGGAAACCCAACTACAAAATATACTGCCGCAGGTATAAGAAGAAGAATATGCACTAGATGCAGGCACTAAATTGAGAGTTGTTTGCTTATATTTCGACTTTACAAAAAAATAGCCTACCTGTTACATTTGAAAAAAAGGGTTAATCAATCCTTTTTTTGTATTTCCAGGTAGTTGTAAAACATATAATATAATTTAATTTGTACCTGTTACTTTTTCCTGGATAAGGCTTAATATTTGTATATATTTGCCTGAATACATCAGAAACATAACAGTTTTGTTTTGACTTTAAAAGAACACACATTGCAGTAAAAAGTATTTTTAAATATAATTGTAACGATGTCTTTGGAAAACGTAAAATTATTTGAGTTGTTCAGAAACTCCATAACTTCGAAGGAGTTCGTTTCGGCAATCGTGAAAGAACTTAACGTTGAGGAAGCAAATATAGATCAGTTTGATGATTTAAAAGCCAAACTTTCTCTTATTTACGCCCAAATAAAAGCAAAGTGGCAAAATTGTAGTCGCTCCAAAGGAAATTTTGTTAGGAGACACGAAAACTGGCTAAAAGGGTTTACGCTTATTGAAATTTTGCCAGAAGAACCTCAAACGTCTACGCACCGAAAGAGAGGAAGACCTGCCAAATGTTTGGACGAGTGCTCAAATTTTACTCGAAAGAGAAAACTTGCCGATGCCACTGCCGATATATCCACGGATCATCTATCGGAGGCTCTATCATTAAAGTACAGAAGGATGATGAAAATATAAGGTCGCATATAACAAAGGTGGTTGCTGATGCAAGCCCTTTGCGACTTAATAGGATAAAGGAAAGCATCCCACACCGCCAAATTCCCTACCTATGGACTACAGCGCTGAAGAGGCTTTGGCATTGTTTATGGAGTTGAATCTGTCCAAGGGAAAATATACTATATTGCGGGATTCGCTAATTCGGCACAATGTCAGTATTCTTCCTGCATACCACAAAATTGGATCGGCTAAACTGAACGCAGTACCACAACCAACGATAGTGACGGAAGTCTCAGCAGAGGTCAAACTTCAAGACCTCATGGATCATACTGCAAAACGCCTCATTGAAAGTTTTTCTGAAAATGAGATGGAGACTCTTCCAGGAGAACCTCAACTATTTAGCAAATGGGGCTGCGTGGATCTTCTGGCAAATACAAGAGAATAGCTTGACATTTAGCAGATAGCAAACATACAGACGATGAATGTCCTCTACGACTGAAAAGCATGAAGATGGCATCTGGCCCCTTCGACTACTCCACGATACTGTCGCCTTCATCTGTTCACTATTGTCGCCCGATATTGTTTAAATACGCCAAAGAATCTTCGGAATTAATCAGGTCTACAGTAACCGACATTAGGAAGCAGATTGAAGATATAAGGCCTGCATTAATTCAAATCAAGGAAGGAACAACCATTGCTGTGAAATATGAATTTTTTCTAACAATGGTAGACGGTAAGGTTCTTAACGAATTGACAAACACTAAATCAACTTTGACATGTGCTTTTTGTAAAAAAACACAAAGGATTTTCAAAATTTGGATAATTCTTTTATTGAAGAGGAAAATCTGGAATTTGGTATTTCTCCATTGCATGCCAGAATTAGATGCATGGAGTTTATTTTAAAACTTGCATATACTCTTCCGCAAGTTCACGATTCATTTAAGGACAACACTCCAGATAAAGAAAAACAAAGTTTCAGGAAAAAAAAATACAAGAAGATTTTAATAAGAAACTTGGACTGAAAGTCGATTGCCCCAAATATGGATATGGTAATACAACTGATGGAAACTCATCCCGCAAGTTCTTTGAAGAACACAAAACTTCGTCAGAAATAACTGGAGTGGATGAAGATATCATTAAAAGATTGGGTACTATTTTAAATATTCTGAACTGTAAGGAAAAAATTAACGGCAGTAAATTTGGTGAATATGCGACTAAGACTGCAGAGCTGCTACTGGAAAAATATCCGGGAAAGAAACTAACTCCCACACTTCACAAAATTTTGGCACATGGCCAATCTATAATAGAATATCATTGCCTACCCATTGGGGAGATGTCAGAAGAAGCCCAGGAATCAAGAAACAAGGATTATAAAAAATTCAGAGCCATAAATACTTGTAAAATATCGCGATCAAGGGAAAACCAGGACCTTTTTAATATGTTGGCGGCCACATCAGATCCACTGGTTGCATCCCTTAGATATGTGCGATCCAACACTGAATTGCCAAGTAGTTATTCAAAAGAAATGTTAAGTCTTTTAGATATCCCCTCAAATGTAAATGTTGATGATTATTTTACAAAATATGCTGATATGCGTAAAAATATATAATTAAATTTTCTTCATAAATATGGCGAATATTGCACAGGCAATAAAATCCAACTTCAACAACATATTGCGCAGCTCTCAGACATCGTATCATCACATATGAGTACTTATTTTAAAGCCTGAACATATTTCTTGTAACTACAATTTATTTCATTAAAATATCTTAATTGGATTAGAAAATATGCAAAAAATATGTACATATTGTTCAAGAGCGAATATTGCACAGTCCACAAAATCCAACTTGAACAACAAATTGCGCAACTCGTAGATATCGTATCACCATGTATGAATACTTATTTAAAAGCCTAAAGATTTTTCTTTCAATTGCAATTTAATTCATAAAAATATCTCAATTTGTTTAAAAGATATGATTTTTGCAACGGATTTTCAGCTTTTGAGCCACTGTGCGTCGGTTTAACCCTAAGCCAAGTTAAAATATCTCATACAATAAATTTTTGTTGCATGCCACATAATGATGCCGCAACACTTTTATGAATAGAAATTGTTAGCACGATGACGATCGCATACAAATTCACCAGCTTCTGTGTGTGTGTGTGTTTGTATCTCGACATGCATAATATCTAATAATCCGCATATTGTAATATCTGTATTATATGAGCAGCAGCCCAAACAGTCGCAACATTTGAAACTGTCAACTGTACGCGAATGTCATTATGCCTTTGGGCGCCATAGCCAACACTCATATAATCACACACAGTCATACTCACACTCACATGCATAGAGACACTCATATAATCACAGCAAAACGAAAGCTTTGTCCCTTTGGGCTGTCTACACTGAGAGAAATAAAATAGAGATCATTGCGGTCAAAAGTTGAAAGTTGGAAAGTAAGAACAGTTCTAATTTTAAGAAGGTTTCTTTTCCCTAGATTCGTTTTTTCTTTTTGACATCTATTTTTTAAGAATATGATCTCTGGAGATTCTATATTTTAGTTTTAGTCAATATAAATCACCAAGTACTGAAAAAGTCTACTAATTTTAATATGTAATACTATTCTAAGCCAAAACGGAATCCTTATATTCTATCATCAATATAGTAGAACGACTGAAAAAATAATTCAAATTAACCAAGAACCAAATTTCAGATTTAGTACGAGCATGGCACAAAAAGATGCTATTCCAAACAACAACAAATTCTTTGGACGTCTGTTATTTGTTTTAAATTTATTTTATTAATAACAAATATAAATGACTTTATATGAATAATATCACCTAAAGCTACTTGTTCATTAGAATTGTTGGTTCTTTTCAAAGAGTTATATCAAAAGAGAAATTTCGTAAAGAGAGAGCATAACAATTATGTAAAGCAATGATGGCGCTTAGAGAAAAGTAGGCTTGTGACGTCACATAATTCATGTAGTAATATTTTTGCATTTAGCTGTTTGTGTTATTATAAGTGAATTAACACAGATTTTGTTCTCTTTTAAATGTTAATAGTTTTAAGAACAGAGTGTTTTGCAAAAAGCGATATAAATAAATATGAAACAAACAAAAATATTTTTTTATAATGGTTGTTGATGTACAAATTGGCTGTAAACAACTTACAAACAAGTCTCATCAAAAATTATCTTTAATTTAAATACATTCAGCAACCACTTAATTTCACAAAATATTTTTAAAAATAGCTTCTGAGTACGTTTTTGCTGCAAATTAATTGAATTTCCAAAGAATGCATTAATTATATTCATGAAAGCTTTACTTCTTAAAACCATACCGTGTTTTACTTTTTTAATGTTTTTTTAATAAAATATTTTAAAAAGCTTTTTCAAAAGAATCTCAAATCTTTCATATATGTTAGTTTTACTAAGCGAATTTCCCACTCACTGTAAAATTGTTAAGTAAAAATGGTAAACTTAAGAGTATTATTTTTAAAATATTGTTTTAAGGGAAGGTTCTTTATAGTTTGACCGAAAAAGTCGAAGGTTGGGAAATATTTGTGGCATGATGAAAAGACATATAAAATTCCTGTTTTATTGGTATAATCGATTTTTATTGTACAATAATTGAACATTTTTATCTCTTCGAAATTCAAAATGGCGGCTTTTGTCTGCCTTTGTACGCAGAACATCGTTTCCGAATTTAAGTTCCCCAGTCCTTGTAGTGAACCAAAATGAAAAATATATTTTGCTTATTGAAAGGAATGAAATTCTCTTTTGCTTGTCCTAAATCAATTTTGAAGAAAAATTGACTGAAATGTGGACGTTCGAAAAAATATTGATTTTTATACCCAGTACCGTATGGTACAAAGGGTATATTAAGTTTGTGCAAGCTGAAAAGGTATATGACATATAGAAGGAGTCGTCGGAGACACCCCAAAGTTACCTAAAATATTATCAGGGTGATTACAGAAGGCCATATACCTATGTCCGACAATCCGTCCGTCTGTCCGTTTGAATGCCTAGATCCCAGAGATGGTAAGAGCTAGAGCAACCAAACTTTCAGATTAGATCCATTAATATTCCATAGGAGACAAGTTTATTTTACTTTTTTTGATATCGGGGATAAATTATATAGCTCCCATATGGGTGTTTGAGACGACATTGACAAAAAAAAGGTTTTAGATGGATAATTCGTTTGTTCATGAAGATATCGTAACTAAATTTGATATTTTAAAGTCCTTGGTTCCCAAGCACTGTACCAAATTTCATCAAAATCGGTTGACTATATCATATATCTTCCATAGGGCCGATCTTCCAAAAAATCGATTTTTTAACTAAATTTGTTGTGTTTCGTTTGTTTGTTAACATATTGAGACCAATTTTGATATTCGCGAGTTTTTTATAGTTCCTAATCACTGTACTAAACTTGATTCAAATCGGTTGACTATATCATATAGCTCCCATAGGACCAATCGGTCAAAAAAAAACGTTTTTATAAAAATTGGTTTTTTGTGAAGGAACCGGATTTTATTGCAAGCTAGTGGTACAGGGTATCCCAAGTTCGTCCGCTCCCAATTTTACGTACGCCATTTTTTTGACACTTTTTGTTCGTTTTAGATCTTAAAAAGTAAATATTTGAAATGAAACTTTAAGGTAGTAGTGTGATTTGTAGGAGGCTGGGCCTTTTTCTTCTTTTCTCTCTTTATTTTATTTTAAACACCAAATCACTAAAAAGAAATAAATAATAATATCAAATAATTTTAAAGCTTGCAATGTAAGCCAATTGATGCTAGAACCGTTTGTGAATTATAAGCTAAATCGGTTAGCTTTGGCTAAAGTTATTAATAATAGAAGAGAAAAATATGACGAAAATGTTCCAAATTTTTATTTATTTGAAATGTAGGTTAAATTATATAGCTACCATAGGGGTGTTTCAGACAACCTCAAAAAAAAAGTTTTAGATGATTAATTCGTTTGTTTATGAAGATAACCAAATTTGGCATTCGACAGTTTTTTATAGTTCCCAAGACTTTACCAAATTTAATCCAAATCGGTTGACTATATCATATAACTGCCATTGGAACGACCGGTCAAAAAAAATTTTTTGCTTAAAAATTCTTCTGTTTATGCTTTTTTATAAAGGAACCTTATTTTATTGCAAGCTAGCGGTTCAGAGTATCTGAAAGTCGTTTTTTTTGTGATTTAACCTTGCTTAAAAATAACAATTTAACAATTTTACATACATATTGTTAGTATGAGTCATACAAAAAAAGTATATCCTTTCAAATATGCTTTAAATTAGTGGAATCGGAACTATAGATCAAACCTAGTTCTTGAAATTCTGTTGAAAAACATGCTTCCGAGAAAAACGTGTTAAAAGTTTTTAGAAAGTCCCCAAGTGCCCTCGATTTGAAAGCGTTTAAGTCTCTCTGTTTCTTTAAATATCGGTCGCATCGCAAAATTCTTTCATACACATATTCTACAAATAAGTATTTTTACTTTTTGAAAAAAAAAGATGATTTTCTCGAACAAATTTAAAAGAACCTCACATTAAGTGTTTTTTTCTGAGTGAACATTTGACCATTTGATGTAAGAGTTTGACCAAATGAAAAACTTAAGTTTTTGAGAAACTTATAAATTTATACAAAAATTCCTGATAAAAGATTTTTTTCGAAATGGGCTGCAAGCTTCAATGATTTTATGTGTTCGGAAGTTTTCATATGTTTAAGCTCTAAAACCGGTTCGAAGCCAATATTTTACTTTAATATTTTGTAGCAAAATAAAAATGCGCCAGCGAAATAAATTACATTTAAACTATATAAGTAAGAGGTGAGTTTATTTTTTTTTTTTATTACACTAAAATCGCACATGTGGCAAAATCTACGTTATTTTGATATTAAAAATCAAACAATCAGTCACTTAGACAGGTATTTCTTGAATTTAAAAAAAATAGTAATATTTCAAAATTTATATTAATCTTATTCTTATTTAGCTAAAGTACATAAAATTGCTTCGGAGTGGTCAAAAGTTTTAAGGAATATCTAAGACGGAAAAACCTTTTATTTTTACATAAATCCTGAACTTATTTGAGCTCTAGCTTTATCTTTTTTTATTTAAAAAAATTATATTTGTTGTATTAATGTTTTTTAATTTGTTCTATTTTTCTCAGTGCATTGATGACTATAGCCACCGCATATGTAAATATTCTATAAAAATTGCAGCTTAATCACGTCGAGTATGTGACCGAATGCTGCCAACCAGCAGGCAGTGCAAGGCGTTGCCAAAGTGCCATGTCTATGCATATAGACATATGTGTAAGTGAGTGTATATGAGTGTGTGTGAGTGTATCTGTGTGTGTGTGACTGGGTGTGTTGGCTTAGACGCCTGAAAGGCTGCCAGTGTCAGACAAGTGGCAACTCCGTTGTCCCCACTCGGCTCGACTTTGCTAGCTTTGGCAACGCTCCACATTGAGCCGCATTGCATTTGTATGCTCGGTATTGCATTATTTGTATGTGAAGTGTATGTGTGTGTGTGTGTGTGAGAGAGAGTATGTGTATGTGTGGCTGGGGCAGAGCTTCGGCTGGCTTTTATGCCCGCAGATTTGGGTTAAAAGTAGCTTCCCTTGTGTATTTAATAGCATTCTGGTTACTTCTTTTATTTCTCAACAATATTTTTTAATACACTCTCCTAGGTTATATTAATTAAGCTCTAATGTAATTATAAAAAAAATAAGAGCAAGCTGTTTCTAAGCAGCTTATATAACAATTTTGTTTTAATTTAAATTTTGGAGCACCTAAGTGGGAGCTACAATAAAAATTACTATACAAAATGTAATCTTTTAGTTACTTGAGCGCTTTTAGTAAAGTCAAACTGCTTAACTTTTATTATTTGTTCATTTTTTGGCAAGAAAATTCATTATTTCATATATAAAATATAATAAAAAAATATTTAAAAACAACACGCTTGAGTTGAGCTATTTAAATTAAAGCTTTTTGAAGTACTTTATAATTGATATGTTCATACGAAATTGGAATATTTTGTGGCAAAAACGTACTCAACCGTTTTTTTTTTTTAATTATACTCGGAAATTAAGTGAGTGTTGAATGTGTTCAAATTAAAAATATTTGTTGATTAAACTTGTTTGCAAGTTTCCAAATGGAGTATCTCAATACTGCATTGATGAGCCAGATTGTCAAAATTGATGATGCGAATTTTCTTTGTTCTAACAGTCACTCAAATATTAAAATAGAAATTGAAAAAATTCTTTGAGCAATGAAACATGAAATGCTTGCCTTTAATCATAGTTTATTGCAAAAGCACAATTTGTAGAGATGCAAGCATTTAACAAAAATATCTACCTATTGATTTGATATTTATTTGTACGCTTTATTGCAGAGCACTCTATTTTTAAAACTATTGACTTTAACCAAATCGCTTTTAATCACTTAAAATAATAAACTGCTGAGTGCTAAACATTGCAAAATGAATTATGTGACGTCACAAGCTTGCATTTCGCTTAGCTGTCGTACAACGCAATGCGCTACCCTTTTTCTTTACAATATAGTTATAGTCTCTCTCTTAACATGGGGTTACAATGAGAGGGCTTTTATTATTTGGTCCAAGAATTGGTTTTTTGTACCAGCCAACATACTCTCCAGATCTTATCCCTAGTGACTATTTTCTGTTTACAAAAGTGAGCAAGATCTCAAATAAAGAGCATATCTATAGCCTTTTATATGGAAAGTAAAGAAAATTTTCATATAGATTAAATAAAAAATATGTTCTCATACACAAAAAAAAAAGTTTATTATGTTTTTAAGGCAAAAAGATGAACTATTCTTTCCTTTCAAAAAGAGGGTTTTCTCTAAACTTACTTAGAAAAGAACCCAATTTTTGTATATTTTTAAGTTCGTCTTAGGACACTTAAATTTTTTGGAAAAAATTGTGTGATTTGAAGTAAAAATTAATGAAAATAAATAAAAATAATAAACAATGTCGGAAATGGTGTTAAATTGTTTAAACAGTTTGCCTGAGCGCTCAAAAAAGAACATTTTTGTACCTATTCTATACATGTATATTTAACGTTTTATAGACTTATCTATAACTCTTAATTTTACTTTTAAATACGGCCTAGTTGAAGTTTTTAGAAGACTTAAGTATTTAATAGAGACTTAACTTTCCTGTTGCTTAAATAAAAGAGCATCTAATCTTCGTCCTTCCGCAGTTATCTTTTCACAACTATTTTCCAATGCGCTTTTCCATGCATGCAATAGCCATGGGTGTGTGTGTGTCTTTGTGAGTATGTGTTTTGTAAGAATGAGTGTGTATTTGTGGTATGTATTGAGTGTGTGGTAGCTTTTCGGTTGTGCATGCAAAATGGCGCCATTTAGTTTAAGGTTGACAATAAAGCGCAGATAGTCGCATATAGAAACCAATTTTATTTTTCTTTTTTTTTTGTTAGCCAAGCTTTGCATTTGATTGAATTTGTGTGTGTGTGTGTGTATGAGCGATAGTGTGTGAGCATGTGCTAGTGTGTTTGGGGTCAAAAGCATGACAAGATTGGCATGAAATTTTTAAGCGCTTGAATTCGCGACAAAAATTAAAATATGGCGCATTTAGCTTTAACCTTTGAGTTGTTATGCACAAAGGCAAGGATTAGTACGAGGGAAGTTTACTAAGTTAGTGATTTTATTTGTTAAGCCCCTTTGCTATATTGGGGAAATTTAAAAAATTAGAAAGGTGTTATATGCTTTGCAATCCCGAATCACTTGATATTTTGAAAATTTGATCGTCTTGATACTAAGCAGGACTGAAAATATGAAAACCTGCCTATAATGACTATGAGATCATTTAGACCAATATATACTTTGATTCAAATCATATAGCCTTGCACGCTTTCTAGCCCCGGAATATTTATAATATATAATTAATAGTATTAACTAGAGCTAGGAATTAATGACTTCTAGCTTGTTTGGGTCTCCATACATAGCCTAACTTTAAAGCACCGATTACAAAAATTTCAAGCATAAACTTTCGAGAAGTCCATCGTTCCTGGTTTTTATATTGGACCAGCAGCTTTCCGCTATCAAGGCTATTGTATCGCACTGTACATCCTCCTTCCACGTCCTTGAATGCCAGGCAGTCATCTAAAGATTAGCTGCGGCTCGTAAACTGCATATCTACTGGGTGCCTGGACATAAAGGCATAATGGGGAATGAAAGGGTGGATGCAATTGCCAAAAGCGGTGATGAGCTTCCGGAGGGCCAAATACACGACTTACACCGACCGATCAAACATCTCCACATTATGCTGGAGTGCAACATGAAGCGCAGAGCTGAAGCTAAATGGAAAAATCTAGACAGCTGTCACACAGCGAAAATCATGCTGGCTCATTACGGCAGAAAACAACGTAACTTTATAATGGCAAGCGAATTATGCAGGATCTGCAGGGATCCGGAAGTCCCTGAGACCCTAGCACACGTACTCTGCGACTGCCCAGCCATCTCTAGACATCGTTTGACCACCCTAGGAGAACCAGCGTTTGTCGGTATAGAAGAGGTGGCCAGGCTGCAAGTTGGGCGGCTACTTAATTTCGCTAAAAAAGTAAAATTTTTAACCGACCATCACTTTGCGTAATAACCTCAAATCTGCCACAGCTAAGGACCAAAAGGTCTATGCTGGGCTGCACTCTGTTGTGGCCGGCCAGTGTAACCTAACCTAACCTAGCGGCTTTCCAGTTTTCAAATAGAAGATAAGAACAATTTTAACGCTTTTAAACTTTTTTTTCCGTAATCAAAGCATAAAAGTATCTTCAGATGCGATTTATTGAGAAAAGTAGCGCCCACTAAATTCATCTGACGATTTAGATAACCCCATCGCCTTAAGGTGATAAATTTATATAGCGCCGGTAAAATTGAAAGAGGATATTTAATAAACTCGAAACTACGTAAAAAAAAATTATGAAAAAAATTCATATAAAAGCATAAATAGCGACCAAACAGCAAGTTTGACAAAAATATGTTTCAAAGATAATCGATGGGTAGTTTAATTATATACAGCTAAGTAAAAAGTTATCGAAATCGGTTTAGTACAACGAGATATATTTGCTGTTATGTAAAGGCACTTAATTTATTTATTTTTGTTTTTTCAAGATATCTTGTAATCGGTTCCATGAAAAATTTGGGATTTCATTGTTGGTTTTTGCGTGCCATTTTACAACCGAATAGACTAAAACATCTTGAGGACACCAAAATTTTTTTTAATAATTGCAAAATAGTGTAATAATTCAATTTAGTTAATTTTAGAGCTTTCCAAATTTATTCTGGCCGACTCCAAATTTTTTTTAAAATTATGTTCAGATCGGTATGAGACTTGTTAAACCATAATTGGTTTGTTTGGAAATACGATTTTAAAGTTCATGTAGAACAGTTAAGTCAAAAACAGAGAGAGTGAAAAATATGTCCTTTGATCTATTTTCGGGTCCATCAAATACTTCCAAATCGTCTTTAAATTTTTCATGCGCTATTTGCAGCTAAAAAGGAAACTTCTTAAGAGGTCGATTTAAAAATCTGCGGGGACCAACATATTTTTACCCAAAGGTTGCATTTTTTAGCCGCTCTCTCGCTAAAGAACGCAAGATAATTGCTAAAGTCATTAACTTATCAAACAGCTCTCGTTGGTTGAAGTAGGGGAGCGAGAGTGACGATGATGATGTTATGTATTAGCTGCTGCTGCGCTTAAGCCAACCACGCATACAAGCACACGCATAAATACATAAATGTATAGTATATATATATATACATATATATATATAGCGCGGCACTTTGTTTCAATATGCATGGCCCTACACACACACACGCACAGCTACACAAATACCCACACATATGAGAGCTGCGGTGGCGGCTTTGGAGCAGCCCCAAAGTCACTTAACCAAATAAATTTTGCAAAGAGAGCGAACGAACGAACCAACAAGAGAGAAAATGCTGGAATGTAATGATGAAGCAGTGGATAAGGGGGGCGGGTGGGCGTTACGGGTTACATGAAGCGACGACAACTTTTGCTGCTCTCGTTGTTGTTGCTATTGTTGTCGTTTTTGTTGTTGAAGTATTTATTTTGCTTGAGTGCGCTACACTTTTTAAGTTTGTTTGCGCTGTGTTTGCACTGAAACTCAAGGCGCAACTTGCAAATATTTATTACACACACTGACACACAAACACGCTAGATTCAGTCAGACAGTAATACACAGACACACACACACACACATACATTTCAAAAAGATACACTACACACTTACACAGGCACACAACATTATCTACATCTCAGCAGCGCTCCAACTTAATGTGATTAAAATTTAATGCTTTTGCTGTGGATATGTTTAAAATAAAAAAAAAATAAAAAACGAAGTATAAAATTACATGAAAACGAAACCAAACTAAAAACACATAATATAGGTATGTACTAAAAAAAAATAAAAATAAAAAAAAAGTTTAAAACTGTCGTGGGCGTTGGGATACACTGCCGGCAAAAAAAAAAACAAAAATAAATGTAATTATCTGCGCTGAGACTTGTATAGAAATGTTGAAGTTTGTACGTTTAGTCAAAGTAAAAAATGTCAATCTTACATTTTTATTAAGCTCACATACGCATTTTAGTGTTACTAAGACATTGCACAAATCTGTAATACCCTTGACCCTATAAGTACAGTGTATAATAAAAACAAAACAAGTGCGAAACAAAAAAAAAACTAAACAAGAGCATTGTGGCACCCCCTCCCGACGTTAAAAGCAACCATTGGCAATAAAAACAAAGTGTGGCAACACTGACATAGCGTCAAATGCTTTTACACACACACGCACACACACGCACGCACATCTTTAAGTTACAAATTTATTTAGCGTTACTTGATTTTATGTTGCGTTTATTTTGCAATTCCGTATACGACGCGTGCGCCCATGCCGGCAGACAGTAACCCCACCAAACCCCCCTTGAACCACTCCAATCACCTTAGCAGCTCATTCAGCGTATTCTGTCCCTGTCCCTGGTCTCTGATGGCGTCTGCTGTGGCTTCAAGCTACTATATGTTTAAGACACGCTTAATGGATTCTTAAATAAAATTTTAAAACGTTTCAAATTTAGTGTTGAGTTTTAGTGTTTATCATTAGTGTTTTGGCAGGCGTTAAATATTTAACGACTGCTATGAAGTTGGCAATAAAACCAGCAACAACAACAATGGCAACACTAAGCAACGCTTAAAAGTATGCAACAAAGTTTGTAGACTATAAATATGCATTGCATGCGTTAAACCAATGCTGCGTATGCGTAATTTTTAGAAGTTGCACGCATAAAACCTGTTTTGATTGTGTAGTTTGTTTGAATGACAACAATACAAATAAAATACTGACACATTTGAAAATAACACCTGCATTTTTTATGTATTTATTCTAAAAACGGCAAACAAATTAAATTGATTGAACAAATATATGCGAATAATTAAAGCTGTTGAAATAAGTTTAATTTTTAATTTGTTTTGTCAACAAAAAATAGCTCAAATTGTTTGCACAATTACAAATTTATGCTTTGAACTCGTTGACACATTATTTTGGCACAAAAATACTAATTAATTAATTTAAACTAATAAAACAACCAAAACGTCGAGGTAAAAATTTGACATATTTTATTTTTTAATATCGTTATTACTGCACAAATTATAGCCAATATTTTATTTGAGCATTGCTAAAACCTGAAAGTACTTGTTAATACTTTTCTATAAACTTTCGCTTTAAGCCATAAGCTGGCATATTCGAAAAAAAAAACAACGCTCTCATTAAACAGTCTTTAAAAGATATTAGCTCATTTTAAGCTTATAAAAATGTAAAAATAATTATTAGCTATCCAACGTTGTTGTAGCTGTCATTAACACTCTTATCTTTAAGTAATTAAGCGCTGTTCAAGTTTATACCTATCACTTAGACTAGTCGCCAACAGGTGGCGTCTTTGGCAAAGTTTTATGGCGTACACAACGAAAAGAGAAATCAACTGAGACATAAAAAGTAAAAACAGCGCAGAAATGTTCAACAGCTGCAGAGAATTGAAATTAATTTGTATAAATTAAATCAAATCTACCAACACACACAAGTACACGGGCACACAGATACACACACACACGCACACACAGATACTCAAATACTCAAACAAAAAACATACCAATAATCATTTAAAATGTGAGCAAATTATTTTAAATTAAAAAGGAAAGAAAGCGGACAACAAAAAAAGCTTCAGCTGACTGCTGAAGGCTGTCAGCAACGCGGCGTTTACGCAATGTGCCACATGCTGCAACAGCTGCTACTGCTCCACTTCATTTTGCAGCCAGGGACAAAAAGTGTGTGTTTGTGTGTGTGGGTGAGTATAGTATAGTGTGAGATGGAGTGTAAGAGTGTTAGAGTGCCCAAAGCTAGGGGTTTGCTGGTTGATGCCTCAAGCCTTTGCCATTTGTCAATTTGTATGCTTAAAAGTCGGCAGCCTTATTGCTTATAAGCAAAAGAGGCAAGTGCTGTGTCGCTGTCACTGGCTGCTGATTAGCATTTAAAGGCAAAATACTTTTTGTGCTCAGTGTGCTTGCGCCTTCTACTAATTAGAATAAATCTAAATTGCCCGTTTTGTGGCAGTCAAAGTAATGACTTTTATGCGCATACTTAAGCCCGCAATTATCCACAGCGAGCAGTTGCAAAGATTAAATCGTTTGTCGCGACAACAATACAACAATACAAAACACCCCGCAACCAAGACTCAAGACACACACACAGACCCACTCCCAAAGACCCAAACCCAAAAGCTACTCTATCCAACTTGACAGCTTCTCGACCGCTGCAAAAGTGACGGGTAAGTCCCTTTTATTGATACGCTTGGTCGGGTGGCAAGACGTTGTTGAATGACGACGTCGACGACGACTAGGCCAAAAAGGCTTTAAAACCGCAAAAATTACAAAGCATTCGAAATTTTTGAACACCAAAGCCAGAGCTTTACCATATTTGGCTGGTAGTTGGGCTGCTCGACTTCTGGGATTTGTGTCTGCTGCTGCTGCTACTGCTGCGGCTGCTTATCAAGTGAGGCGCACCAAAGAAATAATTAAAAAGAAAGCATTGCCTACTTTCGTGCGCATGAAAAATATGTTGCTCAGCAAAATGGGGCCGTGAAAAATGCCTTTAAAACAAAACGAAAAAATAAAATACAGCAACAGCAAAACAAAGAAACCAAAAAAAAAACAGCAAAAAAAAAATAAGAACAAGGCAACAAAAGTGAAATGTCAAGCAGATGAAGGCAAAAGGCAGAGAAATTGGAGGGCAGAGCAGTATTAAGACCCAGGCGACAGCAATACAAACGACTCGGGCGACTTTTCAAAGTCACATGGCAAATCATAAATTTTAAGCACACAGCAAATACACAAACACGAACAAACATACATAGACACGTACACTTTTACACTGAAAAAAAAAAGTGGGACTAGTATAAGTTTAAGTTAAGAGCTGCATGGCAGTTTTTTTCCTAAATAAATTATGTCCATATTTTTTTTTAAAATTCATACTGACTTCAGCTTCGTAATTAAGGTGCAAATTATATAAAATAAATAGATGCAGAAGTGCCTGACCAACTTTAAAAATGATGCAGAAGTGCCAGACTATGAAAAAAAAAAAGTCATTTAAATGCATCAAATATTGAGTATCAGATTTTTATTAACATAAGCTGTATTTGCTGATCTTTCATAATGTTTCTTTTTTCGTCAATTTATTTGCCGAAATATGGTCACACTAGCATATCCCACATATATTTCGCTCAGTGCACAATCACAAGAATGAGTAGAGCTGCCGGCAGCAGCAATGGGCAAAGGACTGCCTCTCACTTGAATGGCCAACAACAAAGAGAATGTAAGGCAAAGAATGGCCATAAGTGAAGCGACCGCTTAAGTTACCATGAAAGTCAAACCGCAAAACGAGCAACGGCCGGGAGTCCAATAATTTTTCCACTGCATTAAACTGCGGCGAGTGGCTACAAGCTACAAACTTGGCCAAAACGACACACACATACAAAAATGGCAACAGCCAAACAAAGAGGCTAAAGGGCTCACTCACACGCACACACTTATGAGCTGAAAGCTTGTAAAAAAAAAAACAACAACAACATGAAGCAAGTAAGAAAAGGATCATATGTTTAAATATGTAGGCTCGAAGGCTGGCTCACTGGCTGGGTTAGCAGGCCGTAAAGTATAGCATACAAAATTGGTGTCGAGCGAATGACTAACTGACACTTTAGACTGTCCTGCACTACAGATACACATGCATATATAGAGATGTGTGTGATGGCTATCAGTGTGTGTATGTGTGGGTCTGTCTTATTGTCTTGTACACTCACACACGCTTACATATGCATAGGCGCATGCATGTGGCACGGCATTGAGCTAAAACATTTTTTGTGTCTAAATCTTAACAGTCGGCCATTTTGTGTTTGTGAGCGTGTTCGTGTCCTTTAGTGCTGACAACTATGGCGGCCACTTGCCACTTTATGATAGCCACTTGAAATGTGCATGGGCAGGGGCGTGGCACACGCACACACATATACACATACGAAAAAAAAAGGGTTCTTCTTGTCAAGTGTTGCTTGGCTCATAAACACAAAGGCAATATAACATTGCCTAACTTAAGGCGTTTGAAAGTCCTCGTGCTTGCCATACCTAACAAAAGCCATTGAAAGTGCCCAACTAAAGTGCAAGCATATCAATCTGAGTGCTAAAAGCTGACAGCTTCAAGTTAAGTTAAATTAAAGTTCTGTATATAATATAAGCAGTTACAGTGAAACCTTGACTTAAAACATTTTTCTCTTTCTATAAAATCTTTCCATCGATCATTAACTAGAGTTAACAGACTAAAATCGCTTAAATCGAGACTCCACTGTTTGCTGCAAAAGTGTCGCACTGCCGCAGCTAGCTGCAACCAGGAAGTGTCTGTCAATGTTGTTGTTGTTTTTGTTGTGCGGCTTGTTGCATTTGCTTAGAGTAAATTCAATTATCCCATGGCGGCAACATTCAGGCCAGCAGTCGTCTGACCAATAACAAATTCACCAAACTTGCCAAAGTATAGTAAGGTGAACAACCCGGCAATGGCCGTTGTCCTACTCTAAAGCCAGACCAGACCATAGTCTGTATCTGACAGATACGTGTAGTCCAGTGCACTGCACTGCCTGCATTCAGCGTGCAAATAGCGTTGCCAATAGTTTTAATAGAGTCTGTCGCTGCAGCGCCATCTGGCGGCACGAAACGCTCTACAAATATGTAATATTCAGCCGCCTGGTAACGAGAGCAAATAAGTCATGAATTTTATGACTTCTGACTGGCAAACTGACAAACTGACAGACTGACGTTTCGTCAGTACGTCTGCAACTCTCAGTTCGGTTTGATTGGATGCAGCTGAAAGAGCAAGCATGACAGTTTATCTCTGCTGTCTATATAAGATGTATGATGCCCTATCTGTGTGTGTGTGCGTGTTTGTGTAGCTGTGTTTGTTTGCAGGAAAATTATTTGCTATGACGTAATTAACATGATTTATAGAGGAGGACCCAACAAATAAAGCAGCGACAAACAGAAGGCAGCAGTCAACAATACTAACACCAATACCAAGGCCTTTAACAGACGCAGCTGCGTCATATGCATCTGTGTGCATATTTGCATGCATGTGTGTGTATCTATGCGTTTGTGCGTATCTGATAGTTTGCATTGACAGCGTGTGTTATTGATAGCGCCCTAATGGGCAAAGATATCAAGGCTTGCGGCAAACCTTGAATAGTTTCATAAAGCTCGGTTTAACGCAATTAAGTTCAAACGCTAATATGTATCTTAAGCGGATCATAGAACAATAACAATTAGGATTGTCAGGGCTTATAGCGAATTCTCAAGCGATGAAAGGTGCTAATGTTGCATAGCAACAACAAAGAGAAGATGTGGAACTACATATTTGTAGAGTAGTGCATTGTACCTCTTAGATATTACAAACGTCATTAGAGCGTATTACTGAAAGGTTGGCATTCAATGTCTTAAACAAGGGTATTGTATTAAAACAGCTTTGCACTACTCATAGACTTGGGATTGTTCGGTTTGTTGGGCATAAATGCAATGAAGTTAAAGGGTAAATTGCACAACAACAGCTTACGCTAAAAACAATAGATACGTATGGACGACATAGATCCTTGGAGCATTCTTGCTCAAAAGAGTATTTAAATACCTATAATAATACCGAAAAAAATATTGACGAGGGGTCCAACCCCCACAAACCAAAATATGAACTTACTCTCTTCCATATTTGGAGCATATTGTATAGATCAAAGTTATCATCATCATCATCGTTTGCTTTTGATTTATCTACAATCTTGCCCCATTCGTCTCGATCTTGTGCAAGGTCCCTCCAATATCTTGTCTCGATTGGTCAAATGACATCTGTTATACAATCGAATAGTCTTATAGGACAAAGTGTACTCAAATAATGTATACTATACCGATCAAAAAGTTTTAGGGAATTTCGATTTCAAAGGCGCGCCCAAAATGAATCGGTATATTTCTTTTTTTATAAGGTTGGTAGGTCTTTTTTTGACATCTTGTCATAATTTGAGCGCAATTGCCTTATTAGTATTAGCTTGGCAGCTGGTGTTGTTAGTCGAAAAAAGGACGCTCTTCGATTTTTGCAATGGATAAAAACGTGTATCAACGAGTTTGTTTGAATTTTAAATTTAAGACGTTGCAAAATGCCTTAACTGAGGACTGTATGTCCAAAACACAGGCATACGAGTGGTACAAATTGTTCAGAGAGGGTTGTGAAGACGTCACTGATTTGCCTCGTTCCGGTCGTCCTTCAACATCAAATACCGAAGAAAACGTTGATGCAGTGAAGAAAATTGTGCTCGAAAATCGTAGTGTCGGTATTCGTAAGATTGCTTCAGACCTTGGCATCTCATATGGATCAACCGAACACATTTTGGTTGAAGTTTTGGGCATAAAACGCGTCGCGGCCTGACTCGTGCCAAAAACGTTGACTTTTTTGAATTCATTATTTTGGAATTTTTGGCCAAACACTCAACGAATGTGATCGCTCAGGCTCCGTATTCACCAGATATGGCACCGTGTGACTTTTTTCCTGTTCCCCAAAATCAAATTGCCGTTAAGAGGGAAGCGTTTTGACTCCATTGAGATCATCAAACAAAATTCGAAGAAGGAACTCAAAGCTATTCCGGCACAGGCCTACCAGAAGTGTATGGATGATTGGATCATGTTTGAAATTTGTGGTAGGCTCTAATAGTGAATACTTCGAAGGCGATAATAAAGATATTAAGTAAAATTTAAGAAAAATGTGTTTTTATTACAGTTTCCGGAGACTTTTTAAACTTAAGGTATATGAATTTTAAACAGTTCACAAACTATAAACAAACAAAAATTTTCGTATATAGAAAGTACACTGAGAAAAACAACGAGCATTTTAATCTTAAAAGAAGAATTTGCGGCTCCAAAAGTAGCCAAGAGAGGTTTCTCTATTATTAAGCGTAGAAGACTTACTTTTGCTATTTTTGAAAGCTTTGATTTTTTTGATATTTTTAATAGTTTTAATATTAAGATTAAGATCTATCTATGTATATTATTGATTTTTTTTGTTATTTTGGTGAATTTTTTTATTATTAAAAAAAGTGGGCACGAAGAGCATTTACAGTCCTTATTGAGAGCATTTTATTTTCAATCTAAATAATAATAATAATTAAATTTCTATTGTGAAATTAGCTATCTTGAGTAAATTCTATTGAATTTGTGTCAAAAGGGTATGCAAAATAAGTTTTCACCTTATGGGTTTGGGTTTTTATACCCTGTACCGTATGGTACTAAGGGTATATTAAGTTTGTGCAAGCCGAAAATGTATGTAACATATAGAAGGAGACGTCGGAGACATCCCAAAGTTACCTAAAACATGATCAGGGTGAATAGAGAAGTCGATATACCCATGTCCGTCTGTCCGTCTGTCCGTCTGTCCGTCCGTCCGTCTGTCCGTCCGTCCGTCCGTGTGAACGCCTAGATCTCAGAGATGGTAAGAGCTAGAGTTACCAAACTTTCACATTAGATCCCATATTATTCCATAGGAGGCAAGTTTATTTTATTTTTTTGATATCGGGGTTAAATTATATAGCTCCCATAGGGGTGTTTGAGACGACCACGACAAAAAAAAAGCGTTTTAGATGAATAATTCGTTTGTTTATAAAGATATCGTAACCAAATTTGGTATTCGAAAGTTTTTTATAGTTCCCAATCACTCTACCAAATTTGATCAAAATCGGTTGACTATATCATATAGCTCCCATAGGACCGATCGGCCAAAATAACTTTTTTAAAGAAAAATTCGCTATATTTCGTTTTTTAATAAAGATATCGTAACCAGATTTGGCGTTTGGAAATTTTTTAGACCACTTAAGCAATGTGCCAAATTTGAACAATATCGGTTGACTATATCATATAGCTACCATAGGTCCGATCTTCCAAAAATCGATTTTTTAACAAAATTTGTTGTGTTTCGTTTGTTTGTTAAGATATTGAGACCAAATTTGACATTCTTAAGTTTTTTATAGTTCCTAAGCACTATACTAAATTTAATTCAAATCGGTTGACTAGTTCATATAGCTCCCATAGGACCAATCGGTCCAAAAATACGTTTTTTATACAAAATTCGATGTGTTTTGTTTGTTTGTAAAGATATTTGAAATAAATTTGGCATTCAGATCTTTTTTAAGGTATATAAGCACTGTGTCAAATTTTATTGAAATCGGTTGACTATATCATATAGCGCCCATAGGAACGATCGGTCAAAAAAATTTTTAAAAATTCTTCTGTTTTTGGTTTTTTGTGAAGAAATCGGACTTTATTACAAGATAGTGGTACAGGGTATCCTAAAGTCGTCCGCGCCCGACTTTACGTCCGCCATTTTTATAGAATGAATCTTAGTTGCCTTTTATGTTCTTTTTATTTTTAAATTCAAATTAGGCCTTAATGTAAGTCTAGCTTAGCATAATCTTCTAATCCAAGCTTTCCAATTCTTAATATAGATCAAAGCTTGGACGCATAAACGTAAGAATCTCAAAAACTAACTCAAAACGCATTGAGTGGAGCTTAAAAATAATCTTTCTCTTTCGTTCTCATACTCTTATTGAGAGTACGTTAATTTGTATGTGGCCATAAGCGTCTGGTAGTGAGTGAATTATCATAAAAATGTTACTACTGTGCTTTCTGGTAGCCCTAGATCTTCACAGCTAGTCCAATTCTTAAAATTATTACTAGTTATTTGGCATGATTGAGCAAAAGACTAAGAAACCAAGAGATCCACTTTGAGTATATGTTTTTTAATTTGGTCCTAATGGAATTCTTGCTTAAATGGCAAATTTTATTCAACCTTTTAGTCCCTGAGTCTAATTCATGCGCTCTTCTTGATCTAGTCGCTACCAAAAACGGTTTCAGGCTCTAGAAATAGATTCGCGACAACTTTCATCGCTAGTTTTATGCCTTGAAAAGCATCTAGGGGTATTTAATTCCAGAACTAATCATTATTTCTATGGAAGGCCTAGATAAAGCTCAAGCGCTTATCCTTACAGCATAAGCATTAGATCAGAGATGGTCAGCTCGACAGCAAGGTACCAATCGCTTCAAGTTGATTTATTGGATTCAAAAAAAAAAACCCAATCCTGTAAAAAGTGACTGACTGCCAACAGGTTCAATTGTCAAATTGGCAGTCCCTATTTTAAGCCAGACACACCCAAAAAAAAAAAAAAATTCCCTGTGTGACACCTTAGAGGGGCATAGGGGATCTCTATTAATAACTGTTCGAACCGAACGGGGACCTACAGCTTATAGCCGAATCCAAACGGTGGTGTCTTTAATTAATAGAGACTCTCATGGCAAATAGCGTCTTTGAGGAAGCGACGCCAGTGCTAGGCAAATTCACCAGTGATACAGCGGGGAATCGAACCACCGACCTTCGGTTTTAGAGGCGACTACGCTACCACTTACGCCACTGACGGCCACCCAAAAGAACTATTCAATATTTACTCACGGCTTTAGGTGCCAGATAATCCTCAGAAGGGCTTAATTCAATAGTTGCAGTAATTTTGGCCAAATTGCTTTCAACAAGGATTATTGGACATGCAGCTGTACGATAATAAACTTTCAATTTATTGCTACGGCTTTGTCTCTATAAATGATCTCGCTATAAGTTCAGGTTTCCTTTTTTATCAGAGAACTTATGTGTTCCTGTAGAGCTTAAAGAATTGCATAAATCTGCCGGCATTTATAGGCTGGCTGGCTGTATATTTATCTTCATTTCTGTTTTTGTTATTTTAATTGCATAATTAACAATTCTGCATTGAGCCAATTGCGCGAATTTCCGCTTTTTGCGATTTTGTTTAAACATTTTTGCATACAACAGCAATTTATGTACTTATGTGTTTGTATGGGTCGCGTATAGCTCTGTATGTGTGTGTTAATATACATTTTGTATACATTAATGTTTTGTTTATTGATTTTCATCCTCCATGTTTAATGAATTGTAAATAAATACATACATATGTACTAGTGTATGTGAACCCTGCCGACTGTTTACGCATTTGCAGCGGCGCCGCAATAAAAACCCAAATGAAAATATCAAGGTAATTTACAAATACACATAAGACCACACACAAATACACACTCATACACGGCTGTGAAGAAATTCCCGTGTAAACGACAATCATAAAATTCTGTCAATCGCAAATTTGCAAAAGTTTGCACAAATTTTTTGTATGCAAATATGAAAAAACATTCAATAAGAAGAATAAAATTAAATTAAATTTCACTTTATATGTATTACCGATATTGTAACCGTGTTGTTGTTGTCGTTTATGTTGTTGTTGTTGTTGATGATGATTTTATTGTTGCTGGCAATGCTGACCTGCATATGTGCATAAATATTTACATAAACACATAACATATATAAGGGAATATATATTTTCAGATTGTCAATCGCAATGTAATTGAATATCAAAAGCAGCCGCCATTGCCAAATGGCCCAATTCGCAATTTGGCTTATACACGTAAATAGTAGCATAAAGGTCAACATAATTGGTTCCATGCTCCCTGAAGCATACAGGGATATTATCAAAAATTGTATAAATAAACAGGTTTTACGTTTTGCAATTGAAAAAAAGTAGTAGCTTCCTGTATATAGGCCAAAAGTATGTAAGGCATTTCAAATATGCAAGAAAACTTAATTTTCTTAACGAAATAAGTTAATAAACGTAAGAAGAAATGCTTTTAAAATCTCACAAATTTTCTAGTTTAAAAGAATGCGAGCTTAAATAACTTGGCATTGCTGCAATTTATTTTAAGAAATTAAATTAAAATGAGCTTGTTTTTTTTGTATTGTTTGGGGTCACGGACGTAGAGCTATTTCTCCCTTTTATAGAAACAGCTTTTCAAGGACTCCCTTGTGCTACTGTGATTGGACAGGAGAGACTGCATGTAGTCTAAAGAAGTCAATATTGACGAAAACTCTTTAACAATTGCTAATCTTTTGAAAGAAGCCAGTTGAGCTTTCTTCAGAGTCTAGCTGTTTGGTTAGCATCAAGGTAAATTTAAACTACAGTGTCCGGCACTCGAAGTGTAACCAAATTCAGACCGCTCGCGCAGCTGACGCACGGGCATTAGCTGTCTGTAAGTTAGCTAAATGACAGTTTAGAGTATTGTTTACAAGCGCACGAAAGCATTTTGCCGTGAGTAAACGCTAAAAAAAAAAACAGTAATGGATAAGGAGCTCGAACACCTTAAAGTAAATAAAGTTTTCGTTTATCGCACCATAACTCGTTACAATGATACTGGTAGCATCGCAAAACGTCATGGAGGTGGTCATCAAAAGACTGCAACGTCACGTGAGATGGTTCAAAAAGTGAAGAAGCGGCTTGAGCGAAATCCCCGACGAAGTGCCAATCAAATGGCGAAAGAACTGAAAATATCTGACCGTAGCATCCGTCGCATACTGAAAAATGATCTCAAGGTCAAGCCTTACAAGATCCAAAAGGCACATGATCTCACACCGAAGCAGCAACAAGTCAGACTTGAGAGAGCGAAGGAGTTGCTTAGCTTGGCCGAAAGCGGTCAATTGCCGAACATTGTGTTTTCTGACGAGAAAATTTTTACAATTGAGCAATTCGTAAACTCTCAAAACGATAGGGTTTACTTGAGGGACCGTTCATACGAGAATTTGAGTCATCGATTGGCCACCAGGAGGCAGCACCCGCCTCAGATAATGGTTTGGGCCGCTGTAACCGCAGATGGGCGCTCTCCAATCGTTTTCATCGAGCCTGGCGTCAAGGTTAATGCGCAATATTATCGGGAAAGTGTTGCAGACAAACATTTCGATGGCAGACCATGGACGGCACCGTCTCACAAAGCTCGAGTGAACCAAGAATGGCTGAAAAACAACGTTCCGAACTTTAAACGTCCACACAATGGCTCTCGAATTCACCAGACGCGAATCCGATGGATTATTCTCTTTGGGCCATTTTGGAGAGCAAGGTCCGAACTAAAAGATACAACAGTCTCGAGGCGCTGAAAAAAACCATTGTCCACGAGTGGGCCAAAATACCTGCAAGTCACATTCGGGCAGCTTGCGATTCATTTTTGGACCGTCTCAAGGCCATAGTGAAGGCAAAAGGTGGCCATATTGAGCGAAAGTAAATTGTTTCTAAATTTCGTATTATTTTTACACATTTTGTACCTTGAATTGAGTAAAGGTAATTTTCCAAAATGAATTTATGGCCTTTTTAATTGGTTACACTTCGAGTGCTGGATCCTGTAATACAAACATTAAAAAAAATAAAATTCTGTCAATACGGTCTCCGGCAGAACGATACCCCGCAATTTTATTATGTTTCCTGTACTTACCTATACGAACAGTTCTCAATTAAAAAATTAAATTTTTTTTCAAAAAAATTATATTATTTTTCGAGTTTTCGGGAAATTTTAACGATTTGTGTGTAAAATTTTTCCGAGCTATCGCCGACATAAATCTACATGGCGTATGCGTAATTTTTTGTAATAATTTGTGACTGATCTGGCTTCAGCTATTTTAAACGCCCTTATGAACATATATATTGCTTAAACGTAATTTTATTTAATATGTTGACTTTGTATAACAATAGCACGAAATTGTGCACGTATACGTAATTTTATTTAAAATTCTTTAAATTGTAAATATTTGTAAAGATTTACAAACAAATTTTTTAAGGATATGGCCATGCCTGTATCAAACGGTGAGTACACTTTTTTTGAATTGAATGTTTTTATAAGAATTACAAATCATTTTTTGACGATCTGGCGTACAAACCATATAAGGCTACATTGCATATACGTAATTTTATTTGGAATTCTAAAATGTTCAAGGCCTTATAGGAATTATTATAATTATTATTATAATTTATTATAACATAACTGTTAAGACAACCTTGTGTATGCGTAATTTTTATTGAAGGGTTTCAAAATTTGTTTTACGTTTTCGAAATAATGAATTATCAACCTTGCGTATACGTAATTTTTTTTTCATAAATCATTATTTATTAATTTTATTTATTCTGATAAAATTTGACAATAAAGTTTACATAAAATAAAGAGTTCGGGCTTTTCTACTTCGATTTTTAAGAAATGATTTTGAAGAATTAATAGAATGCTTTTGGAGGATTAAGCCCTTATCCACCTGCAATCAAAAAATTACAACAAATGTGTTGAAATATTTAAACATATTAACATACTAATTTTTAAATATTATTGAAAAAAAAATGTGGTACAGTCGAGGCGGTGCCCGACAGTGGGATACCTTATACTTTTTCTCTCTATAAATGATTTCTCCATATTCCTAATAAGAACTTTCCAATTGAAATTAATTTTTTTTTAAGAAATTCGATATTTATATCCATAAGTTCCGTAAATTTTTATCGATTGTAATGAAACTCGAACTTTATGCCAACTTATAAATAACTTTAAAGTATATGGGGTAAGTTTTAAGTTGATATGTTGAGGGGTGTGGGAGAAAACACGGTAAATCGATTGCGAGGGGTTGGGGGTCCACATCGATAAAATTTGGATGTGGATTTGTTCATTAGAGCCACAAGAATCAGCTTACCAAAAATTGTGGTTCAAGGTCACTTGTTGTACATGACGCAGTTCGTATATTTTTGACTATAGCTTTTGTTGTATTTGTCCGGCACACAACTGCGTGGAACCATCAGGAATCACTCTGTTAAATTTCAGATGAAAATGTTAAGCCACCTGGTAAAGTTTGGTGTTTCTAGCTCTGTTAGTCACCGAAATCCAGGCATTCATTCGGACGGACGGACGGCCATGTCTTAATCGCTACCCGAGGTTATGATAAGCATTTTGGTATAAAGGACTTGGGGTCTGCCGCGCCTCCTTCTGTCCGTTACATACATTGCTCAAAACTAGTATACCCTTAGAACTTTTAAATACAGGGTATAATTATGAAGTAAATCACAGATATTTTGCGTAAACGAAGACTTGTCTATATATATAAACTTGAATAAGCTTTCTATATAGACATACTTAGCCTTTTTTCTTTACAATTTAGTCTGAGATGGCTTTAGAACAGCTTTTGTTGTCGAGCCAAACGTTAAATAGGGTAAATTTCCCAGAAATCAAAAAATTTTCAGAGCATGCCCAAGTTTGAGCAAAAAGTGTGAATGACATGTTCAAGTACATACTTCAAAGAATATTTTGGCATACATATTAGACGTAAATTGGGAGGAAATTTGTTTTTTCCCACACTGAACACGTATTACATAAATAAAGCGCGTATACTTGATGAAAATCGAAACTTAAAGGTTGTCAACACAGGACTTTTATTTAATTTTCTAAAAAAAATTGTCAAAAGCTTCTAGTCAAAATATTAAAGTCTTAGAAATTAACTCAAAGAATCTAGATAAATTTGTTATTTAATATAATATTACAAAAAAAATTGTTAAAAGCCTCTGGTCAAAAAATTAAAGTTTTAGAAATTTCATCTAGGAATTTGAGAGTTCTAACTTGATTTCTTCTAGGTTTTAGCCCTTACTGGTATTGCAAAGCAGTAATTTTTTATAATGAATGTCGATGAAAAACTTTAAAATTTTGACAAATTGGTGAATTGCAATAGACTCGGATTCATTTAATTGCTTCCTTTTGCAATACCAATTAACCCAATCCAATTACTATTTAGTTTATTTTTAGCCCAGTGTGGTAATTATCTAAATCTTGTACACACATTTCCAAGTTCCAAGTTGGCATAAATGGCTGCATTATTTTAACGTTAATCAACAGATTATACCAATTGAACGGAAATAATGCATTTGGTCTATTTCTTTTTGCCAGCAACATTTCGTACATTTATGTGTTTTGTGCATTCATCAATCTTCATCAGTCGGCAATTCATCAATCAAATTGTAGTCGATTATCTTGCTGTGCTTTTTGCTCTCGAAGCTCAACACATTGTTAGTACGCTTCGTGTATCTTTTCTAGTTTTTGTATCTTTTATTTTTTACAACTCTTTTGCTTAATTGTTTAACTTTGCAGCTTGCATATATCAAAACCATTTGTTTTTAACTTTATTTTTTTTATTTGTGTGTGTTCTCTCGGCCATTGCAATTAATTTACAAAAATGAAAATAAAAAAAAATCTTGTCACTGTTTTTGTTGTTGGCCATTTGAACATTTTTGTTTTATTGGCTTGGCCCAATTTGAAAGCCATTTTTCGTTTTTGTCCCCCTCTGGACCAAAACTAAAAATTACTTGTGGGTAGCAACTTAGTTGGGGCAGTGTAATTGAGTGAGTGAGAGAGCGAGTTGGTTACACATATTATTTGTACATACTTTTTTTACAGACTGTTGTTGTTTTTGCGTTGGTTACAGTTGTTGCTGCTGCTGTTGTTGTTTTTGTTGTTGTTGCAACCGCATTGTGTGGCAAACAGTTGGAGGGCAAAGTGCCCACAAAAGTTGCTTGGCGCTGTGCTACGCCGCCTTACAGTATGCTAAGATTTATAGGTATGACTGCTGCAGTAAGTTGTTCTTGTTGTTGTTGCAGTTGGTACTCCTGCTGCTCCTGGAACTACTCCTGGTGCAGCTTGCGTTGTCGTCGTTAGCAAAACAATTTTGAAAAGTTTTGCCAGTGTGTGTCTGCAACAGAAAAGTATATAAAATTAAAATTATCCACGTGCTTTTGTTAGTTTTATCATATGCAAGGTTGGGGATACACGTACACACTCACACAGATACGCACACATACACAAACACGGATACACACAAATACACCTTCAGACACGTTTGTCGTTACTTAAAGTTGAGTTTTAGTGCGGTTTTTGAACAACTTGCAACACAGCGCTAACTTTTAACTACAGCTCCTCTGTTAGTTACTCTTTACGAAAGTCTATCAACTTTGACAAATAGTTAATGAGAAAAATTTTGTTTAATTAGTTTTATTTTGAACTGAGTTATATTAATTAAAAACATTTTCATTCTCGGTAGAAAATGATTGAACTACCTTGTTTGACCTTCAGCATTCTTAATATACAAACATTTTTCAATAATTAAAAACTTTCTAGATACTTTGTAGCCACAGCTTGGACTATGTTCCCTGATTAGTATCTGGCAATATTTTATAAAATTACACCAAACATACTCGACAAAAGACTCAACAGACTGAGTACATTTGGAAAGACTAAACAGACTCCATAGACTCAAGAGACTTGAAAGATTGGACAGACGTGAGAGTTTAGAAAAAATTGAAAGACTAGATAGACTAAATACACTTGATACTTTCTAGTTAATAGACTAGATACTTTTATACTAGATAGACTAGATATATTTTAGACTAGAAGATTAGATAGACAAGAGAGACTAGATAGACTATATAGACTAGATAGACTCGAAACTTTCTAGACTAGATGGACAAGATAATTTCTAGACTAGATAAACTAGATAGACTATATAGACTTGACTAGAGACTAGATCGACCAACTCGAAAGACTAAGCAGACTCGATAGACTTAAGGGACTTGAAAGATTGGACAGACGTGAGAGTTTAGAAAAAAATGTATAGACTAAATACACTTGATACTTCTAGTAAATAGACGAGATACTTCTAGACTAGATAGACTAGACACTTCTTGACTAGAAGATTAGATAGACGAGATAGATAAGATAGACTACATAAACTAGATACTCTATACTTTCTAGACTAGATAGACAAGATACTTTCTAGACTAGATGGACAAGATACTTTCTAGACTAGATGGACAAGATACTTTCTAGACTAGATAAACTAGATAGACTAGATAGACTAAATAGACTAGATAGACTAGATAGACTAGATAGACTAGATAGACTAGATAGACTAGATAGACTAGATAGACTAGATAGACTAGATAGACTAGATAGACTAGATAGACTAGATAGACTAGATAGACTAGATAGACTAGATAGACTAGATAGACTAGATAGACTAGATAGACTACTAGATAGACTAGATAGACTAGATAGACTAGATAGACTAGATAGACTAGATAGACTAGATAGACTAGATAGACTAGATAGACTAGATAGACTAGATAGACTAGATAGACTAGTATATACTTAGACTAGGCTAGATAGACTAGATATACGATACATTTATGTTTTGATACTTTCTAAAAAATAGACTAGATAGGCGAGGTAGACTCGTTACATTCAGACTACAAGACTAGATAGACTAGATGACTAATTAGACTATTTAGACTATTTAGACTATTTAGACTATTTAGACTATTTAGACTAAAGAGTTGATACTTTCTAGACTAGATAGATCAGATAGGCGAGGTAGATTCCACACTTTCTAAGTAGCAAAGACCAAATAGACAAGATAGACTTTTGACTAGATAGAATAGATATACTATATAGACTAGAGAGACTTAAATAGGACTAGATAGACCAGATAGACGGGGTGGACTTAATACTTTCTAGACTACAAAGACTAAATAGACTGCATAGACTAGAAAGACTACACAGACTCAATATACACGATATATTCTCGATACCTGACGTTCTCGGAGCACCCGATAAAATGGAATTGGATCTTTTGATTTAGTATTCAAAAATTTTCTTTGGGGAAAACAGCCGTCAAAGCTACGCCATGAAAATTGCTGATTGTCCTACTTTAGAGTGTATAAAATATTCGTCTTAGTTGGCATTTTCCAACTTTCTCAGTTACCAAACTAACACAGCAGCACAGCGTAAAATAGAAGAGAAAAGCAAAGTAAATCTCAGTTGAGCTGAGTTGGGCTATATGCTAGCGCCATCTAGCGTTGGCAGTTTGCGTTGCTTGTTGCCTTATTTTCTTGTTTTTGTCATTTGTGCTGTTTTTGTTGTCGCATTAATTAAATGCATGTAATTTAATTTGTTGTATATATTGCATGCAACAACAACAAAAACACGACAAAAACAACAAGAACAATGCAACAGAGAGCTTTGTACTTTTGTTGTGCGTGTTTTTGCCTTTTTTTTGGCTTTATTCTTTCAGTTTATTGTAACACTTTTTTGTTTTATTTGTTAATTTAATTACAACTTTTGCGCTCTTTTTTACATTACTTTATGTATTAAATAGTACTGCGCTTTTTTTTTTATATATATATCATTAATTTTATTACACTTCCCTTTGTTAAAAGTCGAGCAATGGTTGCCTTATTTGCAATTAGTTGCAATTTCAGCACCAGTTAATTTAATTCAATTAAGCTTTAATTTAAAAATTGTAATAAAAAATTTAAACCTACTTAAATGCTGTTGTTGGATAGATGTATCTCTTTTAAGATACGTACTTAAAAGGGTTTTTTCTTTTTGAGCAGGCAGTTTTTATGGCGTTAGCTATAATGCTAGGGTGCTATTTTTTTGTTTTTTTTAATATTTTTTTCGGATATCCGGTTTCTGAAAGTGTTGGCAGTGATGGGACTACTAGGCCGCAAAATTTCAGTGAAATATATCAGAACTTATAAGCTTTTAAAATTTTAACGGAAACAGTATCAAATAAATATTTTTGATTAAAACATGTTGCAAATTCTTTGCATACTTTATTGAAACCTGGGTTTCCCTATAAAAAATTAATAAAATAAAGAGACTTGATTTACGCATTATTTATGCCTTCAAATATGTCTTGTCATGCCAATAAAAATATTATTGTGCATCCTGACATGAAAAAATAATAATTAAATAATAATTAAATAATAATTAATTTGCTTAATTAGCCAAAAATAATATAAAGATATTGCTTTTAGCATTATAAATATATTTTTATTTTGAAATATAATTATATTCGTCTTTCTTTGTCCATTTAAGCGTATGATAATCTGGTATTCGTAATATTGAAAAATATTACAATAACTAATTTGTTTTTTTTAAGTTATATAAGTTGCTCTTACTTTGCTCATTCCTCCCACTGTGCGTAGGTCCATACTAAAGAGTGTTTTTTCAAGAGCTTCACAACTTTGAATTGGCAATACTGCTTTATCTGATACCTCATTTAATAGGTATTAGTTGGTTTTTGTTGAGTTTAGTTCATTTTGGATAGACTTTTACCAGAACTACGCTTGCAAATTGTTGAAATTTTTGTCAAATTTCAAAATTTTGTTTTCCGATGAAGTTAATTTTTTCGTAGAATAAGTAGAATTGTCGCATTTGGAGTAAGGAAAATCCACAAGGTTTTGCCGAACAACGCTTACATCCACAGATAATTACTATTTGGCGCTCTTTTCTTTCCAATAAAGCTCATTTTATGGATATTGCAAATATATTTCTTGGCTTTGTTATGATTTACGCTGGTGTAACTCTTAAATAAACACCCTTTAGTAAAGCTTTCTTAACAAAAACTGCAAGAAAAATTTATCCAAAAAGATAGATTTTGTTTTCTGCATTAAGCCTGGAATTGCTGTTTAAAAAGAGTTAAAGAGTTTGAATCGAAATATTAAGTCTTTAATTTAAATTTAGAATTATTTTTTTATAGAATATTATTACGTTCGTTACTCTTGGTTTGCCCATTCCTCCCATTCCTTCTCAAAAAACTACTAGAAAAATGTATCCAAATAGATACATTTTCTTTCTATATTGAAATTTCTGTTCAAAAAGCGTTAAGGAGTTTGAAACAAAATTCTGAATAACATCCAAATATTTATCGCTATTATCTCATTTAACAACTAAAAATTCCAGCTTAATGCAGCTGCCGAAAATTATATAACATTTATAATTAACTTAAAAGTTTTGTTTGCTTACTTACTGGAATAAACTGGAAACAAATTTTGCAGCCTAATTCAATTATCAAGTTAAGACTAAGTAGTCTACGCTAATTAACGTTGCAGCTATGTGCACACCAACAAGTTCCAAAAAGTTGTAAATACAAAATTTAACAATCTCAAACTGTTTAAGCATCCTGATGAATGCACAGCGATCAATCAAGGAGTGCGTGGGGAAGAGAAGCATTTACGGAAACCAGCTTCCAATGAACCTCAGAGCTATGTGAATGTGTGGCGAGCCAGTCTGGGTAGAGATGCAGCCGCAAGAGTCTCTCAACACTAACAAGTCAGTGAAAGGGCGTGCCGAAGCTGTAGTATCAATAAAACCAAGAACTGTCAATATGCAAAGCGGGAGGGTGGAGAGAGAAGAGAGAGCGACTTAAGTATAACAAGAGCCTGCATGCCGCCATCTTGTGGATGGAAGCTACTAGAAGGCAACAGGCGAATAAAAACCAAGGCTGTCAGTTGCTCGGTCTCTGCTCATTTTAAGTGAAACCAAAGTATTAAGGCACACACACAGCTACTCCAGCACAATGAGCCGACAGCCTAGAATGCATTAATCTTGTATACATACAAATACTCACACACACCAAGCCACACACATACACACACTTATCGATATCGATGGCGTAAGCACTTGATGTCGCGGATATTGCAATTTGATGGAGCAGCAGTGGCAGCGACGGCGGCGACGACGACGACGCAGGCAATGGCATCAGGAACCACAAACTGTGAAGTGCTCTTGCTCCTCTTGGAAAGTTGCAGTTACTGAGAGGTAACCCTCAGCTGGTAACTAGTGGTTGATGCCTGCCAGTCCACACCCCGCCCCGCCCCCACATTTATCCTACGCCCACGCCCACTCAAGAAAACAAAAGCTGACTGCCAGGTTGACTTGCCTGAAAAGTTAAAGTTCTACAAATTTTTTTTCTTTTTGCCCATTTCTATCTTTTTGTGGGACTTGAGCTTAACGAGACACACTCGGCGGCATTACAGCTTGGCTCCTTGACTTTTGTGTGTGTCCCTGAGTGTGTGTCGCTGTGTGTATATCTGTGTGAGTGCATTCAATAGCTGCCGCTGCTGCTGCTGCTGAGCAAATAAGGCAAGGAAGCGCGCTAGATAAATGCGCAACAAATGCAGTTTGTTCAACTCAATTATTGTTTAAGTAGCTTAATTCGAGCGCATATTGCAATTGACAGTTCTTTGTTCTTCTACTCGAGGTTCTGCTCTCAACTTAAGTCACTAAACAAGTAAAGGCCAAGTTAAAGTTCCTTAATTGAGTTGGTAAGAAACACTGTTGATAGTACTAAAAACCACAAGTACTATCTTGGCACGAATGTAATTAAAGTATATTCTTGGCAATGATTTTTTGCTGCTAGCCAGCTAATCCGATACTTATTGAGTGCTACAAATCTTCAAGTGGAAGCTTTGAAATATCTGTTTGTTTTATTTTTGCTCAAGGCAAATTTTTACGTTGTCTGAAAACACTTTCTTTGGGTGAAAGAAAATAATAATAAGCTATAAAAGCGCTTACTTTGTTATAAGCTAAAACTTTACGAGGTCCGTACCAGAGTTACGCACTAGTGTTGGTAAATGCTCTTAAATAAAGTATAAAAGGAAAGTTTGAGTTCGAGATACGGTGCTGCAAAGAAATGGGTAATCTTTATGTCTATGATAAAAGTACTCGATTGAAAAGTCTTGGTCGAATCAAAATTAAAGCTTAGGATTTAAACGAGGTCGATTGAGCTGTCAAGTCGCTTTATAGTTGCAGTTCTCTAACAAAAGAACTTACCAGTCCAGAAATGTTGAAAAAAATGCACAAAATTATATTGAATATTAGAATATCGTCGAACATGAGGACTTAACCCATTTTCTTCCTCTTTTGCCTATACACAACATCGGTTTTAAAGTTTTTTGATGCCATTTATGTGTGCTACCGACAGAATTTTATTTTTTGTTTTAAACGTATAAATTTAGGCTACATTTTTCTCCTTAGTCCGACCACCTACAAAACAGGACTTGACAGAAACCCACACCTTATTTAGAAAAATGTTGAACTGTAAACAAAAAATGGATGAGCATAATATTTTTGCCTTTAAAATCGGTTTTATTGCTTCTTAAATATCTTATCATGAACGATATTACACAATTTTTTAACTATGCTTTAGTCATCCGAGCCACAGCTGCGGAGATCAGGAAGAGCCAGAAATCATGCAACGCCTGCTAGGCGACTGCCCGGCGCTTCTTAGAAGACGAATTCAATTTCTGGGTAAACCATTCCTTGAGGAGCTGGGTAGTCTATGTGCCCATAGCGGATCTGGCTGCTTTCATCGAATCCTAAAAATGGTTCTGCAACATGAGAGACTTAGGCGATTAGGGATGTCCTACAGTTTTTGATCCTCCTACAAAATTCCTCCCTTTCTTCAATTCTCTTTCATCCCTTCTTTTAATTAAGCAACACAATGGACTTTATGGTCTCTGGGTGATCTCAGTCACCACCTGAGCTGCCTACAGAACCTAACCTAACCTAGTCATCCGACACTTTTCTTACTGTCGAGCAATATGCCATCGTTGCGTATACGCAACATGATGCCACGGCATCCTAGGTGATGGGAAATTTTAAAATTTTGAAAACATGTTATTTAAGGCGAGTGTAACAGCTCTACATTGATGTTGTTCCAAAAAAAATTTTAGAAAGGCAATCTGGTTTAAAAAAGATTCTTTATGGGGTTTCTTGACGACACAAAAGATTCTCGATTTTTAGCTTGCCTTCTATATGCTTTTGGGGTCGCTGAACCTGAATCCGAAATTACGATCATGACCACGGTGTTTTAAGGCTACCCACATGCTCCAATCTTTTTGACCTCAGATTAGAATTCGGATTCGGGAACTCCAAAAATATTTTACGTGCCTGACTATTTTATGAGTAGATTATTGGGGATCTTTATTACTAACTTTTCGAATAGATTAGGGAACTACAATTTGTAGCCGAATCCGAACAGCGATATCTTGAATGAAACAAGATTAATAATAACAACATAAAAAAAACTCACCAAACAACCGAATGCAAAAAAATGTTGTTGAGTATTTGAGGTTAGGGAAGTACCTAGTACCTAGACCCGTTGACAAAGCCATAAGAAATTTGGATTTAAAGTTTGTACTAACGAAACCAGGGAAAATCATTTGGAAATAAGCAATATTGACATTTTAATTGAGCAAAAAAATTAAATGGGGTTAATGGGTTCTATTAACATTTAACCATGTCACTTTTTTCGCTTTATTTTTAAATGAATGCTTCGGCAGACATATTCAGGCATGTTCCCCATTTCGACTCGTATTTAATATGTATTTAATAAATTATATTTAAGTAAAAAATGCCAATTACTTTTATTTCGACAGCTGAAAGCTACATTTTTCAAGCCGATTCGACTTTTATTGAACACTCTTACTCGGATGCGAAATCGGGAACATGCCTGATTATCTTCTGGGCATCATAACCACAAATTGACATTGATTGAAATTTCGATTAGCTCTCGAGGTATCGATAAATGCATATTTGGTAGACTTTATTGACAAGTCATTTATCGAAAAAAAATATATATGTTTCAAGGCCAAAAAAAATATAAATAAAAAAATGGTCATTTGCAAATACAACTCTTTCAATGCTTTAAAACATCGGTATGCACAGTTTTATTTTGCTTATAGACATTCCAGAGATATACTCTGATATGAAAGCTTCCGCCCATGAAGCAAGAAGTTTTAGAAGGTGCTACAGGGAAGAGCAAGTCCCTGGCTTGCCAGAAAACTGGTTCAATTTTGCATAGTTAATCGAACCCACACTCGCTTGGCCATGCGTCATCTTCTAACTGTTGGACCATGTCCTTCAACGCACAAAAGAGTAATTTAGGCTTTATGTTTAACAAGTCTTTATTTCTTGCATTTGTTAAACATGTTGTTGTAGTTGTAGTTGTTTTTGTAGCTGTAGCTGTTGTTGTTGTTGTTGTTGCTGCTGTTGTTGCTGCTGTTGCTGTTGTAGTTGCTGTTGCTGTTGTTGTTGTGGCATTCGAAGTGTGTTGGTCTGAGTTGCTCAATTTTGTATGATGGAATTGGTTGCCTAGCATGGGGAGACAAATTTGAACTGTACATCACGATCCTTACTGCGTATGATGGAGCGTGCCTTGCAAGCAGCTGCGTTGACCAAATGGCGCTGCTGTTACATTTCATCAATGTCATTAATGGAAGTATCAGCTGAGTTGGCTCCCAAATTAAATATTTCGCGCACAAGTTCATTGTCCTGCAATTGGGTGGTCATGCCAGGACCCATTATGTTGGACACTACTGCATACTTGTAACGCATAGCCCAATTGTCCAAGACTAAGTTTTCGCTGCCGAAACGTATATTAATTTCAGGCAAAATGTTATTCTCCAAATACCCCAGCAAATCGCGGAAAATGCAACGTTGTGCGTTGTTATCACGCTTGGCGCGATATTGTGAGTCTATGGCCAGCTCCTTGACAGCACCAAGCAGACTTGGAATATCATGCTCCAAGAAGTCTTCATGTTGAGAACGACCTATTTCGACAATCAGTGCAACAGTCATACCAGCGGCTATGCGTATATCCAGATGGGGCGATTGCAAAAGCTTCCAGAAAGTGTAGACGAAATTTTTGTTCTTCATTACTAGCGAAATCAAGTCGCCAGCCGGTACGCGTGTCAAGGTTAATCCATAAGCAGACAAGGCTGCTGCATGTAGAGCGCCTAGTTCGGCTGTCACTGCAACTGCCTCCATTTCATCATCGTCGCATAAACAGCTGCCGCAATAGATGTTAGCAAAGTGGTGCATATCCAGCAGCAAATCAAAATTATCTCTGGAGCCCACTAAATTGAGCATGCCCAAAGCGTTGCAGCATTTGCTGCGTGCGTTAATGCTTTTCGATTCGTCTAGCATAGTGCTCTGCATATATTTATGCGTGGTCATGGGTATGCCGCGTAACTGCAGTATTAAAAGTGACGCAAGGCGTGCGCCGCCCTCCAGCACTTGCCCCTTGCCGCGATGCACACACTTCTCGACCAGCTCGAGTAGTGATATTTTGTACTGCTCCACAACGTCGGGCATATAGCGATGCATCAATATCTCACACATGTCCTGTAGGGCCACCTCGCGTCTTCTAGCATACTTTTTATTCGCCTGTTCCAAAGCTATCAAGAATTTCTGCTTATCGGTTATTGGATAAGGATCGAATGCATCTCCATTTAAGTTGGGCTCGTTGTTACGGCCTTTGGCTCCTATGTCATTAAGATTTGGCATCTTCCTTTTGAGGATATTATTACGTTTTTACACTCGAAGACTTTTTATTTTTGCGAATATTTTCTCGAATTTTTGTGACTTGATGTGACAGCAAAAGCAAAAGCAAGCACTTTTTGTGGCCAAGCGTTGCCACTTTTTAAATTGGATTTTTATGATAGTCACCATTGTGAATGGCAAAATGTATAAGTCGCAATTTCATAATTACAAGTAAGAAAATTGTTCTTAAAATAAATATTGAATGAGAGAAATATAATATTGAGAAAATAAAACAAAATTTATAATTTTTTTTAAATTCAATTTTAATTAATTTAATTTGATATAATGCTATAATTTGTTACTTAAAAAGCTTTAGCGCAAAATTGCGCTATTACACTTTAAACGTTATGGATAACATTGTGTCTAGACCAGCTCCCAAAAGTATACCATAATTTTTTCGACGAAGCAGAACCCGCTAAAAATTTAATTTTTCAAAAACCATCTCTCCTTTTAAAATTCGACGGAAACTTCAAGAGGTCCGGGCAAAAAATACCAAAATGATCTATTAAAAAAAGTTGTTGACGTCTTATCCGAATATTCGACTTAAAAAATCATTCTGTGGTGCTCTCTGGATATCAATAAGATTTTGTACAATCAGGAGCCAATTTGAGCAGCGAAGGGTATTTTAAATTCGAATAGTTAGAAGTCTGAAAATAAATATGAAAGAAACTCCACCCAATTTTGTTTTTCTATGTATTTTTTTACAAGATTTTAGCACGGTCCATAAAAAAAGAAATTTTAACACAAATTCATTCGATTTAGTACGATTACAAAAATCTAGTTGATCGAAATTTTCAGAATATTATTTTTTTTATACCTTGTACCCTATTGTACAAAGGGTAAATTAAAATTGTCCAATCCGGAAATGTATGTAACATACAGAAGGGGTCGTCGCAGACCCCCAAAAGTTACATAAAGTATGATCGGTCCGTCAGTCTGTCCGCCTGAACTTGTCTTCCCCTTCCGACAATTCAAATACGATAAGCTTTTTAAGGCGGCCTACATTACTCCACTTTCCAAAACTTTTTTTTATTTTAAGACTAGAAAGATAATCTTCGCCTGCCTTTACAGATGGTGTGATATATTTTAAAATCAGTCTTTCTTCACCAATACTGGTATTCTTATAGTGGTTTTCCTTCTATATATTTGAAAATAAATCAAATTTCTTGAAACTGTGACCCGTCAATCCCACAGTTTGGAGCTTGGAAACGAATTGTCCAAAATTCTCACTTACCCCTCAAAGGTAACTCCCAGGCACTCCCTCTAGCTCTTACACTTTGGGCTGGTCGTCAGAATGACAAATGTGTATAAAATTATAAATAAAGTTTTTTTACATCCGCATAATTTTTCATAATACTGTTTGAATGCCCTCTTTCAATATCTTCTTCAAAAATTTGCGGTTGCAAAGAAATACCGACACATAGGGGAGAAATTTTTAATCCGCGTATAAAAAATTTACCTTCGAGAAATTCTTCCCCTGATCATGTTTTATACAAAACAAAATTTAATCAAAAATAACAGTTTTGAGCTGCTACCATTTTGGCTGTGTTTTTGGTCACCAATGCTTACTCTCTGTGGCCGAATTACCAAAAAGAGTCTTCTTATTAATCCCGAAATTTAGCACACCTGCCTATTGGTACGGTGATTTGATTTGCTGACTCTAATCCGCCATTTTAATCACTTTGTGGCAGAACTATCCAAAATCCTTCTCCAATACTAAATTACAGTATACAACGATAATCTGGGTTGCCTCGCTTCTACCCTTATTTAGATCTCTCCCATGTCGGGAGACTTGGGCTGATGGCAGCCCCTGTGAAAACCTCCGGTGGCAACAGTGGTTCACAGATGGGCCCAAACCTGAGCAGGGTGTAGGTATAGGAGTCGTTGGACCCAACACCTGAACCTCTACCGCAATAAGCATCTGGCCCTGCGTCTTTCAAGCGGTGATTCATGCAGCAGAAACTTTATATTAATTCTGATGGGTCCATTGTTTTTGAAATGTACAAAATTGTTTATTTACGCTTATCTGTTACCTTGAATGTTATTATAATTTTATATGCGGTTTTAATGAGATTCTTATCGCTAGGTAGTATTATATAGTACATATTATATAATATGGCAGTTGCTTTTGCCAGGCTAAAAACTGTCTTTTTTTTTGCATTTGATTTTGCCTATTTTTTTCGCTTTTATGCATAATCCACTAACGAAAATTGAGCACGAAATGATATGTATATATAATAAACCTTTGTATGTATGTTGTATAAATATGTGTTTGTGTATGCGTGTGCAGTATATGACAACACAAATGTGCGGGTTAGCATAGATAGATAGGTAGCCTGTTTCTGGGAGGGAGCTTGGAGCTCGGAGCTCGGAGCTTGGATTTAGGGGCATAATGAATTATGCAATAAACTCAGACCGACTTTGAGTCCACTAGGCGCACCCTACACACACAAAGACATATAGACTCATAGATACGGCAACATGGCCGTATCAATAATTCAACAGGCCAAACAAGCAGCAAAACAACAATAAAAACAACAACAGGAAGAAATGCAAACAGACAGAGACAAAAACAAAAGCTTAGGCAAAAACGTTTGCCAAAAACGTCGCTATAGACTTGATGAATTATATAGAAGTAAATCTGAATTGAAATATAACTGTATACAAATACACAAACGCACACACACATCAATGCATATACAACAAAAAATAAAGGAGCGTATCCCTATGTGTAAGCGTGTGTGTGAGTATCTGAGTGGCACCTGAGCGGACTACCTGAGTAAATTTATCACAACTTTTCGGTTATTATGGCCAAATAAAATGCGCGCCGTATGAAGTGTAATATTTCATCGCAAGCTGGCAGTCGAGCAGTCAAACAGACAATCAAAGCTACCTACGAGGGCAGGCTGAAAAGTAGTTGGCTTAACAAGAAGAAGAATGTTAGTATCATGTCGTTATTAAATTATAATGTAACTTGCATTTATAAGTTTAATTATATTACAGAGTTTTAAATTTGCCTCGAAAATAAGTTGGTAAGATGGCGGGAATCTGGCTAAAAGGCTAAATTTTGAAACTAAGATTTATCTTACCTACTAGAAACCAAGGAGAAGTTCTTCTAAGAAAGAAGAAACATCAAGTGGGGTCTGCTTTACCTTAGCGCGCATATTGCATAATTCATATCGATTAACGTGCCAGTGCGATAATCGGAAAACATTATTTGAAGCAACTGTACCTAATAAGTGACTAATTTAAAGCAAAACTAGGGGGAATATTATAGTCGAAACATCCCAACATATAATGTACCTTATTTAAGTCTACGTATTGATTTTAAATATTAAGATACAGTTGCTAAGAGCAGTAAGTACGACTTTTATCCATAATTTCGATTGTAATAAAATTTTTAACCATGGATATGGGTATGATATAAAAAGTATCCGATGAAATTTTTTTCAATTGCGAGGTTTGAAAAAGATACAAAAAATAAAGAATTTGTGGAAATTCAAAATAAATATATAAAAAAAATATTTAAAAAAACATGAAAACATAACAATTATAAGAGATGCAAAAATATAAATATATACATAATGTATATAGAAATATTTATAAATGTAAAGTTAAATTTTACCCTAAAATCCACAGATAACATTTTTGGAGCGCTATATATGAAAAATATAGCACATATAAAATGTAGAAAATAAAAAATATAAAAAGCATTGAAAATATAGAGAAAACAGAAAATATAGGAAAAATAGAATATATAGAACTTATAAAAATATAGAAAATACAAAAAATATAGCATATGTTATATGGAAAATATAGAAGTTATAGAAAATACCGAAAATATAGAAAGTAAGGAATATGTAAAAAATATTGAAAATATATGTAGGCAATGTTGAAAATATAGGTAATACTATAAAATAAAAATATAGAAAATTATCTAATATATAAAATTTCCCTGTCACAATGTTAGTTACCGTACTCCTCCGAAACGACTTGACCGATTCTCATGAAATTTTGTAAGCATATTGAGTAGGTCTGAGAATCGGCCAACATCTATTTTTTATACCCAGGGTTGCCACCTCTAACATTTTTTATTTAATTTTTATCAAATCGGCTGTACTGATTCTCATGAAATTTTGTGTGCCTATTGGGTAGGTCTGAGAATCGGCCGACATCTATTTTGTATAATCAGGGTTGGCACCCCTAACTTTTTTTTTAAATTTTTACTAAACTCCTCCGAAACGGCTGGACCGATTCTCATGAAATTTTGTGTGCATATTCGGTAGACCAGAGAATCAGCCAACATCTATTATTCATACCCCTAAGTGATAAGGGTTGCCACCCCTTTTATTTTTTTTTTACAGTGTGACATTGTGTACTTTGTCACATTAACTAATAAGCTCATCAAGACTTTGCTAGAACTTTAGACACAGTTTAAAAATTTTATTATTTTATTCTTTTCTAATTGCTAAATTATTTATTTAAGTTATTTGGTCAAGTCATTTAATAAAGAGGAAACAAAAAATATACTTATAAACAGGGAAGTTGAAAAATGTGGTCTAAAATCAACCTTAACATTTCTGTTTTATATTTTAATTCTAAACTAATCTATACACATAAAAGAAACTGATGTTTTATGTTACGGATGTACTCAAGAACGCGTCGATGAATTTCAAATCTGATTTTTGCGTATTTTAGAGGTTGTCAATACGGAGGTTTTGTATTGGTTCGTGAGATATACGCATTTTTGTGAATATCGTGAATATTGCATAGTATGAAATTGTTTAACACCGGGTATTGGACATTAAGTGCAGACAGAAGCGTAGTCGCAAAGGGGTTGAATTGTAGTTTCGGTGGGTCATGAATTTATTAGGGATGCGAGCTCTTTTAAGAATACATAATTTCGTTCATACGGCTTTTTAGAGAGTCATGCAAGTCAACTCATCCAAAAATCTAATGATTGTCTAGATAAGCTAACTAGAGAATCTTACGATGTTTATACACTTTAAGACTAATCAAAAAGTTTGGGCAAAGAAAATGTTTAAAACATAGATAATATTGAAAATATAAGTAATATAGAACATATACAAAATGTAGACTAAATACAAAATATAGAGAATATAGAAAAAAAGAGTATGCAAAAAATAAAGAAAATATTAAAAATATAGAAAGCATAGAAAATATAGAAAGTAAAGAAAATATGGAAAATATTGAAAATATAGTAAATATTGAAAATATAGACAATGTTAAAAATATAGTAAGACTATAAAATAATCAATATAGAAAATTATCAAAATATAGAAAATGTTGAAAATATAATAATATATTAAAAAAAAAAAATGCAATATATTGCAAATATAGGAAAAAAATATAGAAAATATGGAGAATATACAAAATATTGAAAATTTGAAGAATATAAAACATATAATCAACCGATGAGCGCCCATGTTTCGCACCTCCGGCTAAATATTTATAATGAAGAATCAATTTCTTTTTATAAATAAGTAAATAATTAAAAAGCTAAATAAAAAAATTAAATAAATAATTCAAAATATAAAAAATATATATGTTTAAATCGTTTGCCCCCAATTAAAAAAACCTGTTCCTGTGAATATGATATAAAGCCGCACTCATAAAAAATGGCGGCGGCTGAAAGTTAAACCTAAGTTCCTTGGACGTCATCATGCCGACTTGGAATCGCACTACGAATAAATTCCACATCCTTTATATTATTCGGATTGCTGGTCGGTTAGTATCAGTATAGTTTAAAAACCTAAAGTAATATCTAGCAAGAAGAAAATGTTCTTCTAATATGGCGCCATATCAAACGAGTCCATGTCTTTGACTATCATTGGAATTAAAAATCGAAAAAAATGCTGGCCAATTACTTGCAAACCTGCCCTCGCACACACACCCACACACACAAACACTACTACACACAGAGATAAAGACACATATACGGAAGTAGACACACACACAGACAGGTAAGTGGCACATATAAATAAATAGATTTATTATTGCATTCGACGACTGGCTATCTGTATGTGTGTATCTACGTATATATGTATGTGTGTATGTACGTATCTATGTGTGTGTCGGCCGTCTGCCTGAGTAAAATGTAATTTATGCCTTGAAATATTGAATTAATTCATTTTGCTTTATCAATATTTGAACAAGCCTGCGAGGCCCAATGACAGCCAACAACTAACGAGCTGCAATTATCCCAATATCCTTGCTCATATTTCATATCAACTGATTATGCCATATCGATTAAATGCAATATGTCCTCAACTCATAAGAACCATTTCCACGCCACCTCCACGCACCCCGGCAGGACATACCACCACTTGTATGCCAGCCAAAGCGTAAGAATGCAAAAATCCAGCTCAACCTGCGTAGCCGAGGCAAAAAAAAAAGAGAAAAACTTTGATGAGACTTTGCTTAGCATGTGAAAATGCCAGGCTAAGTAGTTGCAAGCTCCGAAGCTCTAAGCTGCATGCCGCATGTTGCAAGCAGCTCTGCTCTGCTCTGTTCTGCTAGTGACGAGCAAATCTACCTTTTTTCAAGCTGACAAATAACATGGCAAAAACAACAAAATTTTTAAAAACAAAAAAGCATATATATATGTATATAGTTAAGTAACTGGAAGCTGCTGCAAGTTGCAGCAAAATCAAGTGCTACAAAGTAGCTAAAGTGGCAAGAGTTTGCTGAGTGTTGAGAATCGCATAGAGAGCTTTGAGTTTAAGTGGTAACAAAAAGTTCACAAAAAGATACTCTCTATAGATCAACATAGTTGGAATTGTTAGTTTGTGTTACAAAGTAGCCAAGATTTGTACGACTCGTTTTAGTTTAGGATGATTTGACGTTTTATTATTTTTTTTCTGCTTTTGCTGTAAAACTTTCCTAAGCTTCGGATTAGTTTCAAGATGGCAAGTTGTTTTTTTGAAAACGAATATCTTGTCTGTAAAAATTTGACTTTAAATTTTGATATGCAATGAACTTGCAGTGTTGAGTAATTGAGCCTTCTCTAGGTAGTTTGGGGCTATCGAGAGCAATTTTTCAAGAGAACAACACAAAAGAAAATATTGAAAGAGTTTATCAAACTCCAACTGCTTTTGGGAAAGCCACTTTATGAGGTTTTTCTTAAATCTTGTTGATCAGGCAATCATTCAAATTTGGTCGAGAAAATCGTTTTTTTTTTTAAATACAACAAATTATAGCGAAATGGTTGAAAGGATTTTCTTATGCGATCGATATTTATAGAAATAGAGCATATTGAACGCACCTAAGAGGGATTGAGGGAATTTCCAAAAACGTTTAACGCGTTTTTCTTGGAACCATGTTTTTATCAGAATTTCAAGCACAAGTCTTGATCTATTGAAAGAATTAAAATTTTGTATGGCTTGTTCTAACAATATACATGAAAGATGGCGTATGTTAAAGCCGGGCGCGGACGACTTTGGTATACCCTGTACCACTAGCTTGCAATAATATCCGGTATATAGCTTAAGAACATCAAAAGACATTAGATTACCATCATAAACTACCAAAAACAGACAAATTCTGACCCAAAAGTGTTTTTTTTGACCGAACCGTCCTATGGGAGCTATATGATATAGTCAACAGATTTAGATAAAATTTGGTACAGTGCTTGGGTACTCTAAAACACTTCTGAATGCTAAATTTAGCCGTAACATTTTCGCAAACAACAAATTTTTTTGATCCGATTCCAATTTCAAATTTTTTGATAATTTTAACGATTTAACAGCCACGATGGAATTCAGCTTGATAACTTCGCTGTTTATAGTATTATTCTGCCATTGGATGGGCTTGACCTCTTCAAACTGCGCTTCTCTTCAATCGACATTCTTTATAATCATTGTCATTATGGCTATTCATAAGTATATATTGGAGCGCAAGTTACCAAGGCACCCAGTAATTACATTTGCAAAAGTTATTGTCCACTGCCTTATAATGGAATCGGTGGTAACTTATATATACCAACCTGCTGTATTTTGTTTGGAATGGACCGTTGAGTTTTCGTTTGATTGCATACAATATATCTCCAGCGACTCTTCGGAAAAAAAAAAATGCTGCTAAAATACAACCTTATGTAGCCCCATCGATGATGCTATTGCTGGAAGGTTTTGTTTTGCTCTTGTGGATCACTCTGGATGATATTCAGCTATTTTTTGGTTCTGAGGAGGATCGAGTGTCGGAAATTGTGTCAAACATGATTATTTAAAAGATGGGTAAAGTTTTGAAGCGTCGTGTCCGCAATGTGTTGAGGAACCAATAAAGTTTATGTAATTTAGAAGTTAAAAGTTAAACTTTGTAATTAAACATGAAATACTACAACATCCCCAAATGGTTTTTCCGGGTCAGATATGGGCATAAAATTTCTGGCGAAAAAAATGGAGACTGCCTGAGGGTCAATGCGTTGTCAATTTATCAGTCATGCAATGTTTACTACGAAAAGCTCTGATTGTTGGATTATGAGTCCAGCTTTAAAGTTCATAAAAAATTGTATAATTAGATTTACGATATGGTTCGTATACTTGATTTTTATATGACCGATAAAATCTTCAGAGTACAGTTTGACTCAAGCCCAACAGTTGCTGCAAAGCTTTTTAGGCCTTAGATAGAAGCGTCTTAATGAAGTTTGATAGAGTCCATAGAGTTGGGCTAAATGCATTGTATACTCCATGAGTAATGGCCATAGTTTAAGTCCGCAATTTGCTTACTGGAAAGCACCATTTGTTTACTACTTTATCGATAGACTCGATAACTTTCTATAGCCTTCAGTTGATTAGCAAAGACTTTGTTAATGCATAAACTGCATTATTTACATGCTTTTGTACTATTGTTTTTTATTTAATATTGAGCAGCTTGCATTATTTCGAAATTGATAGCTACTTTTATTTTTAAAAGGACTAATAGGATATTCGATATGCTGCATTTCTTCAACAATGCCATAAGCAATTTTTTAGAGCTCCAATTAATTTACTTCACTACTTAGCTGACTTGCTAGGATATGGGATATCCTGCAAAGACTTGAATGTTGCCAACTACAGCTTTGTATAGCTTAATGGCTGGTCGATATTTTGCAGGATATGGTTTGTTCGTAAATTTTTGAAGTATGCCATAAACATGCTTGGCAGTGTGCATCAACTTGCTTGAGTGGCTCAATTTTTTATGTACATAACTCTAAAAATATAAACTTTGATTGGATTTTAGACATTGACTGAGAATAAAAAAATATCTTGCGAAAAGTGACACGCCAATATGGTATTATTTATCAGGCAATCAATGGCCGCCTGCCTTGGCTTCCAATGCATTGAGGCTTATATCCTAATTGGCTCAAGTGCCTGGCAACCTGATGAGTGAAGCTGCAGCTAACATTGTTCTTGTTTTAGTTTTAGTTGTTGCTGTTGCGCTTCGCATTTCGTTGCACAAAAGAATGTTGCCATTTTGTTTGTCCTTGTCGTTGTCCTTGTTGTTGGTTGTTTGCTGTTGCCTGTTGTTATTTTGCCACAACAGAAATCAAAATCAAAATCAAAAGCAAATCTTGTTAAGCAAAAACATTTTTTTTTTGTTTTTTAGCTACTGTGCGTCCAAGTAGAACAAAAAAGGCTGCCAAAACAACAGTACAACAACAACAACAATAGCTACGAGTCGAGCGCAGAAGCCGCAGAATGTCTCAGTGCACAAAAAATTTCGCATGGGTAAACACAATGGCGGCGTCGTCGGTGGCGGCGGCGTGTGGCGCGGTAAGTGAGTAAAATTGCTTGGCGGTTTATTTTTGTCGTTGTTGGGATTGTTGCGGAGCTGAGATCTAGAGAGCCCGGCGCTCCTGTACTGGACGTGCATAACGGAGTTACACTAATTTACTTAAAGGCATGCCATTGCAACTTGGGCGGTATGCTCGCTGTCCAGGACGATGGACGATGGCAAACTCAACAAATGACATTTAAAGTGCAGCGAAAAGTCGCTAACTAGAACAGCAAGTAAAACGGCAAGCAAAAATGAAATGCAAATACTATTTACAAAAGAAAAATAAGTGCAGAACAATGACAATGGTGGCAGCGATGGCAGCAGCGATGGCGGCAGCGACCAAAGAAGCCAAAATGGCGACGCACAAAAGTGCAGCTAGCCGTTGCGCACAGTGGACAAAATGTGTTATTAAGCGGCATTAAACACAAATTCAATTTAAGGCAAATTTTTGGCTTGGTTTGAAAAAACAATAAACTAATTTAAATTCAAATTTAATGTTGACTTACAAAGCTTAAAGAAAACGAGCAGCAAAAGTTTGTCTAGATGTATGCAAAACAGATAGAGATAAAGAGCAGAGAGCAACTACAAAAGCGTTGTTGAGAGCAGAAAATTTAGAATATTAAGGAAGGCAAATTTTATTTTTAAGGAAATATGAGTTTCAATGTTTGTATAGTAAATATGCAAATGCTTGTTTAAGTGCGTGCACTCTTGAAGTATTTAATAAGCTCAAGTATGGTAATACTTTTTTTTTTATTTAATTTTACGAGAATTTCATTAATCGCTACATTTATATGCTATTCAGTTTTCCTATACAAAATCGCCAATTTAGCCTGTTGAGCAGTATACATAAAAAATTAAGAGTTTCTTAAATAAAAATGAGTATTTATTTTTTCAAAAATTTATGGATATGAATAATCGACTTTAATCTACAACTTGCTTTGTAAATTTTATATTAAAAAATAGTCGCAAGCTTTTATATCCAAACGCCTGTGCAAACTGACCCACACTTATAAACATAACAGTGTTGCACTATGGTTTTACTAATGCTTTAGTAAAATGGCGCTAGCAAGATCACTAGATGGCGCCAGCAGCATAACAGATAGAAAAAATCGCCAAGAAACATTTTTGCCAAAGCGTTTATAATTTAGTATTTTTTTGTGAGCTTAAACAATTCAACAAAGTATTTTGTTCATTCATTTTTGCCGTCATATAATAATTTTCATGAATTCAAGGAAAAAAATTACATTAGCTATATGCACAGAGTGGTCAGTAAATAATTTGCAGTTCTTGTATGGTTGTAAGTTTTGGAACTACTTTTTGGTCTTTAACTGAAACTATTTACTTTGTTAATATTATATATATCATATTTATTCCTTTTACTCCTGTGAGAAGCATAGAGCTACAACAAAATTCTTAAAAATGATTCTATCTAATAACAAGCTTCTAATTTCACTCCAGCTTTTTCAATATCCTTCTTCATTCTCAAGTTGTCTTATCCAAGTGTCCGCGGTCGACCTCTTCTGCGACTTCCTGCATATTCCATTCAATAGCAATCTGGTTTGAGGGTTTTCTTAGGGTATGGTCTATTAAATTTTATGCGGTTTACGATTATTGTTTATCACTGCAAGTTATTATTCCAAGCTATGGATGGATTGGCAATGATGCTATCGTTGGGCGCCGTTTTTTTAAACATGAACCACTGTTTCAGCGGCAAAAGGGAAGGGTTTCCTTAATCGCATTATGAGCAATATTGAAAAATGGAATCCTTATGGCAATCCACATAAAATAATGCTATTAGAACTGTACGGTTATGTTTCTACCTCATCTGCTCGGCCAAATATTCTACTACAAGTATGTATCTAGTGGGTCCAGTTTGAAGATAACTTCAATAATCATTATGAACTCCATCAGTAGGGAATGCTATGGACTTCTATTAAAGCGACAAAGTCAACGAGCTGAGAAAAGGTACATGATAACGCTCGGCCTGACTCCAAAAACCAAGCACATTAAAATCTATCAGAAGATGGTGGAATGGAAGCTTCTACCCACAGCGCCATTTTCCACAGATATTGCAACATCCGATGACTATGTGTTCCGTTTGGTGGCACATACAAATCTTGTTCACAATTAAATTATACATATTTGTATCAATAAAAAATTGAGGGCTCAGAAAATTCAGAGTTAGCAAATCGCAAATATTTGTTTTTTGAATACAGGTACATTAGTGTGGCAACCATTTTTAATCCAACGATTTTTATAATATTACCCCCTAAAAAGTTTCATTTTTACCGGCATATAGCACAGGAAACCTTTTAGGGATAATGTTATTAACATCGTGAGATGTTGCAAGTATGGCCATTCAAGCTGCATATCCAAAGATAATCTTGTCTCTAAGCTAATTACTTAATTAAGCCTTGAACCTTTTTAGGCACTTTCCTATACGAAAGTTCCTTGACGTTGACATTTTAATTTTCTTCTTCGTTCAAAAGTATTTTTCTAGCGTGGTAAGGCCTCCATTTCATGAAGTTCACCAAACAGTTGACCTTTCATTGCTACTTCAGTAGTTCATGACTGCTAGATTCAAATCACCGAAGCTGCCAAAGTTATTTGCACTCTTGAACAAAAAAAAAACACACCCTATATATGTAGTCAGTGGACATTAACTTGAACCTTGACATACTATAGCTGGCTTAGGCACAACGACTTGGGGTGTGTGTAAATAATGTAAGCCATATTATTGTGGGCTTAAAAGTCAAAAAGATTTATACTGTGAAATGTCATAAGTTAATTACTTATAGCGACCACTGTGCATAGCGACATGGTGTGGGTTACGGACGCGGGTGATGCAGGGACGAAGCAGTGGCAGCGACAGCAAAAGCCACTAACAAAATTTGCTTTGTTGTTGTCGCTTGTCGAGTGTTTTAGCGACTGCGGCTGCTGCCTGCTGCCCTCTGCCGGCTGCTGTTGACGCAAAGTCTTTGCCAAGCTTAACTGTAATTGTGACTGGCCCCGTGTATATATGTGTATGTGTATGTTTGTGTGTGTGTGCCCTATGCTAAGCTGTGTGTGTGTGTTGTGTGCGTGTGTGTACATAGCAGGCGGTTTTGGCAAACTCAACCAAAACTCAACTTGAGACAAACTTTCCTGACAAAGGCTGCAAGCAAATGCGTGCACTCAACTGCACACAATTCCAATGGTTTAGTCCGTTGAGGTTTTCCCCATTTTCCACAACTTGTTGTTGTTGTTGTTGTCGCTGTGTGTGTGTGTGTGTGTGTCTTGGCCATAATTTTCGTGTTAATTAAGTCAATTTCCGTGCAGCTGTTAAAGTTGACAGTTGCAGGCGGCAGCCAGTCACAAAAATTCCACACATAAATTTGAATTAAAGTTAAAAGGAAATTGCTGTCAGGCTGCTACACCGTCCTGACTAACTCATAACCTGAGCCTGTCACATATGAGAAAAATATTTAACTCAACCATTAGACGGTAAGAATTTGAGCTGCTTAACAAAACATGTTCACAGATACGCACGCACACCTGCACAAAGATAAAATGGCTGCCATTAATTAAAGTCGGCAAAGATATGTAGAAGATTTCATATGCCACAAATACTTTTTGCACTTAGACTGATAACCTTTAAATGTTTTTTATAACCTTCTGTTTACATGATATATGCTCCAACTCGTAGAAATAAAAGAAACCCAGCAAAATCTTTGCATTATGCAATTTAATGCACATAACAATTTCTGATATTTGAATCAAAAATTTGATATGCAAATCAAAGTGCTTTTTGTGCAAATCACAACTTTGGATTATGCAAATTAATACAAGTAAGGTTTTTTTTTTATTTATTTTGGTAACTCAAAAATAACATTACACAATGGGCATAAAAAAAAAGTTTATTTAAACGTCAAATATGTAAAAACAAACGTTTTGTGGTAAAAAAAAACTTGGGGTAAAAGCATAAGGCAGATATAATATGAATTTTTTGACGAGACAAGTTAAATTTATGTTAAACTATTTTGATTGATAATGGTTATATGTTATTTAAAGCTGCGCATAAATTTATGTATTTAAATTGCTTGCTAGGTTTTATAGTTTAAAGTATTATTTGCAAAACATTTTTTTTTTTTATGATAAACGAAAGTTAAAAGCCAGAATTAACTATTTTGATTGATAATGAATATATATTTGCATTTATATATTTATGTGCTCAAATTGCTTGTTAGCGTTTTTAGTTTATAGTAACAGTTCCAAATATATATATCTTTTTTTTTATTATTATTTTAGCGCAAAGTTAAAAGCCAGAATCAAATATTTTGATTGATAATGGATATATATTTGTATTTATATATTTATGTATTTAAATTGCTTGTTAGGGTTTTTAGTTTATAGTAGTTAAAAGCCAGAATTAAGCAAAGCCACTAATTGCATGTTTTAAAAAAAAATTATGTATATACGAGGTTGGATTGATAAGTTTCCGGCCTGACCAAGAGATGGCGCCACTAGGCCTACCTTGAGGTGGCGTTCTATAGTACCATCCTTAGATAGCTTGTAGCTATAGTGTCAGCCCGATTGCCATGTTAGTTTAGATTTGAGAGCACACTGAACAAGACGCCTCTGTGTTTTTCTTGAAAAAAATTGATTCGAAAAACCATTTCTACCGCCAATTTGACGTTGTATAAGCGTAATCCAAGGGAAATTTTTCGTCGATTCATAACCGTTGACGAAACTTGGGTTCACCACTACACTCCTGAAACCAAAGAACAGTCTAAACAGTGGATTGGACCAGGGGAACCAACTCCAAAGAAGGCAAAAACAATTTTTTCAGCGAACAAGTTTATGGCTACTGTTTTTTGGGATGCAAGAGGTATTATATACATTGATTACCTTGAAAAGGGTAAAACTATCACTGGTCAATACTACGCAGACTTATTGCAACGTTTGAGCCACAAGGTGAAAATTAAACGACCTCATCTGGCGAAGAAAAGAATCTTGTTTCATCACGATAAAGCACCAGCGCACAAGTCAATCGTTGCGATGGCTAAAATCAACGATCTGAAGTTTGAATTGATGCCGCACCCTCCCTACTCTCCAGACCTAGCCCCGAGTGACTATTATCTGTTTCGTAACCTCAAAAAATGGCTTGGCTGTAAGAGATTTGCGGACAATGAAGAAGTAATCGAAGCTGTAAATGGGTATTTTGAGGAGCTTGACGAATCAGTCTATATAGATGGCATTACTAGACTAGAACACCGCTATGAGGAATGTATCAGCCTTGGAGGAGATTTTGTGGAGAAATAAAAAAAAAAATTCTTAAAAACATTGTTTTTCTTGGGCAGGCCGGAAACTTTTCAATCCACCCTCGTATTATATAATAAAAAATTGTAAAATATTTATTACGTTTACGATTTGTATAAATCATAACAAAAAATATTATTTTTTCTTACCAATGCAAAGCTTTATAGCTAGATTTAGGCTAAGCTGCTAAATAATTAATTAAATACTGAAAAAATATATATTACGTATACGTTTTGTTTTGAGCAGTTAACAATTGTATGTTTATGGGAGAGGACTATTGCAAATCGGATTTCTGCGATTATAAGCGAATGCAATATCTTGCCGGATCACCAATTCGGCTTTCGAGAGGAACACGGCACTGAGGAATAGGTCTACAGATTGGTGAAGCACATCATGTAGGCTTTTGATGACCTGGAGATTTCCAACGCTGTCTTCATTGACTTGCAACTAGCGTTCGATAGAGTGTGGCACGATGGTCTACTGTGCAAAGCTAAAAACCTTTTGCCTGCACCGTATTATGGCCTTTTAAGATCATATCTAGAAGGACGAGAGTTTAAGGTCAAGGTAAAGGCCATATAGTCGTCCACTTATATTTTGAGAGCAGCGGTGCCGCAAGACAGTGTTCTGGGTCCGATGCTCTTTTCTTTGTATTTCTGATATACCCAGTCCTACCTCTGAACATATGGAAGCTCCCTCTAAGGCTATTGTTGCGCCATACGCAGATGACATCGCAGTCATCTATAATTCTAAATGTAGCGTAGAGGCAAGTAATGATCTACAAGCGTACCTTGATAATTTCGCAGCGTGGTGCAAACGGTTGAATTTGAAGGTTAACCTACTAAAAACAATAAACCCTTGCATCACACTCAAAAGATTGACGCATACCCTTTCAATCCAGCTAGAGGGAGTTACCCAGCAGCAGCCGTCACAGGCTAAATACCTTGGCATCACTTTGGACAAGCGCCTTACCTTTGGGCAACACCTCAAAGAGACGGTTAAAAAATGTGGTCACAGACTGCTACAACTGCGGTGGATCTACAATAAGAGGAGCACCTTGCCGCTGAGATGTAAAAGAGCTGTTTATGTGCACTGTATTCATCCGATATGGATTTATGGAGTGCAGATTTGGGATCCCCCAAATCGAACTATAAACGCATACAGGTATTGCAGAATCGAGTATTACGACAGATAACCAACTGTCCCTGGTACTTACAGGGTTCCACACTCCGTAGAGACCTCAATCTGCATACAGTTGAAGAGCAGATTGGTAGGTACACTAATAGATACAGCGATAGATTGCAAAGACACCGCAGCCTGCTCGCAAGAGGACTGCTCCCTGCACGCCCTTTAAAGCGGCTTAAACTGCAAGATTTTGCGAAGACGTTGGGTCAGTAAGACTACCTTTTACTTAAATCCTCATACGGCGTTATGGGACTTAGTTGTTATTTATTTACCACCCATGCGTTGCTATGGTACAAAATTGATGTACACATTCTTCACTTAATAAAATAAAATAAAAAAATAAAAAATAAACCAATTTTATGCAATTAATACTGTTGTTTCAATGAGAATTTTTTTCAAGACTTTTACATTTCTTATAGCTATATTATGCAATTTTGTTAAGCAATGAGCCATACAATTAAAAAATATTACGTATACGCTCTGTGTAACACGTATGCAATTAATATTGTTGTTGAAATATAATTTTTGTTGAAGAGTTTAACTTTTCGTATGGCCTCATTTTGATCAAGTAACTAAATTCATTTAATTATATACAATTTTGTTAAGCAATGAGCCATACAATTAAAAAATATTACGTATACGTTCTGTGTAAATCGTATGCAATTAATATTGTTGTTTAAAGAAAATTGTTGTTTAAGACTTTTACTTTTCTTATAACCTCATTTTGATCAAGTAACTAAATTCATTTAATTATATACAATTTCGTTCAACAAGAGCAATAAAAATCTGTACTACTCAAAAGCTTATTACACAAAATTATTCCGAATAAAAGTTGTTTGAAATAGAAACTTTACTTTCATAATTATTGTATTGTAACGACCTCTGGTTTATCCAGAACAACGGCTGGGATAGCTCAGCTATGCCCAGGGTAAATGTCACAACAAAATTTATATTTTGCTGAAACTTTCGATATTTTAAATAATGCACAATTTACATTGAGTTTTAAAATTATATTATCCGCCCTTTTGCGGTCTATTATCACAATACACTTAAGCCTAGCCCGCACGCTCTCTATTTTACACAAAACAATATTATTGGCAAAAATAAATTGGTAAAACAGAATTACACTTAAACTAACAATTTGTATTTTACAAAATCTACTATATACGCCCTTTTTACGGCGATACGCTCACCCAGATATAAAATCCTGGTAGCAGAGATCTTGGCGTGGCTCGTTCACGAAAGACGTATCAACTCCGACGCGGTCGCACCCGTTGCGCTACTAATTAATTGTCTCTTATTTTCCGTCCTTTGCGACTGTCTGTCTTACTCGGATTACCCGAAAACGCATTTAAATTGCGGCACTGACTTTAATTTCACTTGAATTCACTTGACTGTCTCTTTATTATATCACTGACTGTTCTGCTCTTATTTCACTGTCTGTCCAGATTTGGCTGTTGATCCGCCTTATATAGGAGCTCGATCGCCGCCAAATCCTGGAATTTCCGCCCAAAACTATACTAATAAATCCTAATCGGCGCTCTGTTTATCTACATAGCTATTCTAATAATAAAGAAAGAGTCCGCCGTACTTAAAACTATCCCTATCACCTACTCTGCACTTACACCTATAAACTAATACTATCAACCTACGCACTAATACCAAACAATTATTTTAGCGTCAAGCTTAAAGACGCTATACTTGACCTATAGTTGGTGAGAGTGAGAGCGGTTTCACCGTTACTCTCACCAAGCAGTTCAAGCAGTTTTGCTATTGCCCTATTGGCAATTGCTGAACAATGTTGTAAGGTGGCAAAACGCCTCCTCACAGTATCTTTAATACAAATTACTCTGTTTTATTGAAATTAAAATCTTGATTATGTATAAGCGTCTTAGATGAAACACAAGCTGTATGCCATTGCAGCGAGCTTTGTATTTGAAAATTAATTAATTATTATCTATACGTACCGCTTTATGCCAATCAAGCTTGATGCACTTATGAAGGTACTCGTATGGCAATTAAGCCTTGCTCTATAATATTACTTGTACATTTCAATAAAGGATTTCAATAGAACCGATTGATTAATACCGATTTGTTCTTAACACAATATTACGTATACGTTTTAAACCACTTAGTAAGTACCTCTTTGTTGCTCATACAATATTATGTATACGTTTTGGTGCCACTAATTAAGTGCCTATTTGTTCTTAATATAAGATTACGTATACGCTTCAGTACGTCCATTCAATAGTACCATTCTAAATAGAATCTGTTTGATCTCTATACAATATTACGTATACGCTTTAAACTACTTTGTAAGTACCTTTTTGTTTCAAATACGTATACGTATTTTTATATACGCATTACGCATACGTTTTGGTGCCATTGTTTAAGTACCCATTTGTTTCTTATAGAATATTACGTATAAGTTTTAGTGAAAACTTAATTAATATCAATTGTTCAGTGCGGATTAGTTCTTCATAAAATATTACGTATACGTATACGTCAATGCAAGCCTCTATCACTAAACTTTCTACATTAGAGTATTATAAAAATTTATAAATTTCAAATGGACAAATTTGTTATTTGATTTGTATTTACTTGAAAAGACGTTAATTGGCCTTAACCCTTGCAAATATGAGTTTTTTTAGAACTTCCAAATTCGTTGGTATTAAAGGTAGCACATACAGGCTTGGCATACCAATATAATCGTGTCAAAGGTATACATAAAAAAAAGGAAGTAAAATAGCAATAGAATGATATATTGCTCAATACAAGGCTTTTAACTAATTTTTTTTTTGTTACTTTGAACCTTTTGTTGCCTGCAGCAAAGACAAGCGAGACAATAAAAAAAAAAATGTTTTTGCCTAAAAGCTAGGCGCTGACTTGGCGTAGGTTTGTAACTTTTTGAAAATCATTTTGGTGTTGCCACACAGATATATACAAAGGACATACTAAAACACATGCGTTTGTGTGTGTGAGGCGTTTAATGTCTTTCGGCGTTGATGTCGTTTTTATTTCTTCATCATTTTCTTCTCTTCTTTTTTTTTCTTTTCGTTTTCGTTTTTTTTGTCGCTTCAACTTTTTAATGATCTCTCAAATTGCTTATTTCCTACATGATGCTGGCTGGTTGGCTGCCTGTTTTTCTACATACACACAGACACACATACATGTAATACATATATATAGCAATTACCGAGTGAAGCGTCTTTTGTGCTCTGCTATGCATATGTGTGAGTCTGTCAGTGTGTATGTGTGAGCCATTGCCACCCCATTGTGCCACTTCACGCACAGACCAGAGACACAATGAAATGAAAAGCAAGTGAGGCAGCCCACAACTACTGCTATGATAATAATGATAATGATGATGATGATGAGTCACTGAATGATGAAGTTTTTTGTTGCCAATTTTTTTCGCTTTTTTTTTTTTGTTTTTATACGCTATAAGTGCCATAAGTGGCATTTAAATTCTGAGCGTAAGCTTGTAACATTTTGTCAAGGCCATATGCTTCTCTAATAGACCAGATTAGTGTGGCCAAGGACTCATATAGTTCTCATTTTTAGTATATAGCGACAGTTGTTGTATGCGTGTTGCATTCATAATGTCTTTTATTAACTTTGCTTAATGGTTAATAAACGTTGTCATTAATAAGATAAAATAAATTTTACGTATAGCCAATATTGTCCGGCACGCAACAACAAACTTGGTTAATATTTCTTGATCCCTTTATAACGAATTGAATTTATTTTAAAGAGTAGTTGTTTGGAGTAATAAATTATATATTTCATGCTCCGGAAACGAAAAAAACCAAACCGCAGCATTTTAAACGTAACCGCTTGTGCCAGCTCCGGAAAACGATATTTTTTTGTTGATAAATTCTCTTTTTATTTTTGATAAATTTGTACATTTTCCTTATCTTCCCAAAAAATTCTCCTGTTTTGTTAAAGTGAAATTAATTTAGTTTTTTTTTTTTGTTTTTAACTTCATACTTTTTTATTGTTATACGATTGTGGATTGATAAGTTTCCGGCCTGATCAAGAAAAACAACGTTTTTAGAATTTATTTTTTTTTATTTCTCAACATATCTCCTCCAAGGCTGATACATATCTCATAGCGGTGTTCTAGTCTAGTAATGCCATCTCTATAGACTGATTCGTCAAGCTCCTCAAAATACCCATTTACAGCTTCGATTACTTCTTCATTGTCCGCAAATCTCTTACCGCCAAACCATTTTTTGAGGCTAGGAAACAGATAATAGTCACTCGGGGCTAGGTCTGTAGAGTAGGGATCGTTGATTTTAGCCATCGCAACGATTGACTTGTGCGCTGGTGCGTTATCGTGATGAAACAAGATTCTTTTCTTCGCCAGATGAGGTCGTTTAATTTTCACCTCGTGGCTCAAACGTTGCAATAAGTCTGCGTAGTATTGCCCAGTGATAGTTTTACCCTTTTCAAGGTAATCAATGTATATAATACCTCTTGCATCCCAAAAAACAGTAGCCATAACCTTGTTCGCTGAAAAAATTGTTTTTGCCTTCTTTGGAGTTGGTTCCCCTGGTCCAATCCACTGTTTAGACTGTTCTTTGGTTTCAGGAGTGTAGTGGTGGACCCAAGTTTCATCAACGGTTATGAATCGACGGAAAAATTCGCTTGGATTACGCTTATACAACGTCAAATTGGCGAAAATATATTAAATTTTACCTCACGTTTTTTTACTATAATTGAAATATTTCATTAATACTTTAATTTCTATTTCAATCTTATTCCAAACAAATAAATCGTTATTGATTGTCGGAATTTTTAACGTCAAAATTATTTTCTACTATAGATCTAGATCGGTTTCTTCGGAATGACTTCTGTGGAAGCTGTGGCGATAAGGAGGAGCTGGAGACAGTGGAACACTTTTTCTGTCATTGCCTTGGGCTGGACAATAAAATATTCATGTTCCTAATGTGACACTTTCTAAGTGAATTATCTCACCTCTCTGAACAGTGTCCAAAATGCCTTTTAAGGATGGCATTCTCACCTCTTATATGGGACCTCTCAAGTAGGGAAGAGTGGTGAAATCGCTCTCTGTAGCGGTATCACAACGGGCCTATCCTTGGCCTAAATGAGTTGGGACGTCAGTCACCTAACCTAACCTAGATCGGTTTGTTATTAAAGCGTGTTTATTAAACTAAAATTTTTTATTTCAAAGACTTAGAATTATTTCGTAATCCTGATGAGCCTAGTTAGGACATTAAAATAACTAATAATTAAATTGTCATCAGTGTGTCAATTTTCAAGATGATGAGACTTTTTGAAATCGGTGAAACTGACGTTGAAAGATTTCGAAAGATATGAAAAATTTATAAGCTTTTTAAAAACAACTTAGCTATTTTTGTTATAAGGAAAATTTCTTTATGTAACGCGGTAACCCTGTGACACTTATCATCATGTATTCTTGTATGATTAATGCAAAAAAATAATACTTTTTTGGGTTGAGTCAGAAAAAAAATATTCAAAAATATTTGGCCAAATACAATAGCTTTAAATTGTCTTAAATGTAATCTTAGAATATTGAAGAGTATTTTAAAAATTATTTCAGTATAAAATAAGTTTCAGTAATAATAAGTACAAAACATTTGGTTTTAAATCACATAAAAAGCTCGGTTTGGTGAAATTGAATTGAAATCGAATAAAAAGTTCAAATTTCTTTCGGAGCACGACCGCTTGTTATTATATCAGAAACTTTAGAGACAGTTATTAACATTTTTTAATAGAAGAAAAAAATTCTGTCGGTAAGCATGGAATCAATTGCTTTGTCATATTGAAGAAAAACGGCTAAAAAGAAAAGTTGTGTTTTTAACATTTACTAATTATTTATTTAAACTTAATTTAACATAATTTTGTAATAGACATGCTATATATAGTATATAAACCGATTATATCGATAAACTGCTGCGTTGTATTGTCTTTATATCGATGATCTATGTGTACCAATCAGATGTTTTCTTTGTAAAAATAAACTTATTTAAAATATTCCCTAAAATAGTTATTGCAACTTACTTAACCTATAAGAGAGTTCAAGTACAGATATCCCAAAATAAATTAATTTAATCGCAGGCTTTAATTAAGTTTTATACTCAAAATAAGCCATATGTGTAGCTGAATGACATATATATTGTGTGTGCAAGTTTTCAAGCAGTTTCAGAACTTTTTATTTATATGCTAAAATTGTTCAATTTAGAGTACTTATAGTTCGGCTATATAAGCATTATTTCGGTGCTTTGTTTGTAGCAAAACTTGTTCTAAAGTTTCGACATATATAACATTAGTGCAGACAGAATAAAAAAGAATATATGGCAGAGCGGCAAATGGTGGGGGGATAGGCGGGAAGGCCTGCTTATTTATATTGACATCTGCAAGAAGATGCCTTGTGTTCCACAAAAAAAGGAGAAAAAAATGAGAATAAGGAACCCGGAAAAAGCAAGGAAAGAAGTACGCTATGCACTTGAGTGGCTTACGGAGTATCTAGATACATGTGTGTGTGTGTCTATGCGAGTGTGTGTGTGTATATGACTGTGTGTAGTTTGTCAAAAAGCAGCAAAACTGTGTTGACATAACAATGATTATATGCCTCATTAGTTACGTTTCATGATGGCGCTCTCTGTATAACTCTATATATGCATGATTGTGTTTGTATATACATACATATATATATGTGTGTGTGTATGTGCATGTATGTAAATGACAAAGGCAACAATAATAAGCAGCCAGAGAGCAAGCAGCGAGCGCAGAACGTGCTAAATGGGCAACGCACATGGCACAAAAGTAAGCTTGCATTTGGCTGCTATACAAGCAAAGTAAATATAAGCCACACACAGATACTCGCAAACACGCACACAGACTCAAGCAGACAGAAAGCGGAAGTAGTTAGTGCGCCATTTTGCACTTGCCCAGTTGCCATTGTTGTTGTTGCTGCTGCTGCTGCCGTTGTGATTGTTGCCATTTATAAAATGGCGCGCCTAGTTGCATGCAACGCTTTTCATAATGCTCTACCTCTGCCTCCCTCTCTCTGTTTGCTTTTATTGTTCAACAGTTTAGCAGTTGTTGTTGTTGTTGTTGGCGGCTCTCAACTTTTCCACATTTTCACCTGACTTGTGCTAATTTGTTCATTGCAGCTGTGTCTTAAATTTTATAGCATGCCATTAGGCGTCTTAGACACTAAGTCAACAATTGAAATTGGCTTAGTCTTTAGCTTTACTTTTGCGCTTTCCGCCCTCTTTCTTCTTTTTCGCCGTCTATCTTTATGTCCGTTTGTCTGTCTTCTTACTTTCTTGCGCGTTTCCTTGACTCGACAATTCCATTAATCTAATGAACCGTCAATCAGCCCGGCCAACGAACGTTTAAGCTGACCACTTAGCTGTAGGGGCTTAGACCCCCATAGACTTTCCAGGCCATAAAAAAAAGATAAAGTCGACAAAATTACACAATTTATGAAATTTTCAATTTGTGCTAAAGCTAAAAAAAAAAAAATTCCTTGTATCTGATATGTTGGCATCTTGTCTATGTGTGTGTGTGTGTGTGTGTGTCTGTAGATACGCAAACAATGTTACTAGATAACTGGCTCCTGCTTGAATAGCTGACGGCAACAGAGGTAGAATATGCGGCAGCGCACAGTGGTACAAATGTGCGATTCAAATAATACATTTTTTATTATTGATTGCCCATTATTTGTATATTATATTTGATAAAGCAATTGTAATCCATAGAGCGTATATTATAAAAGTTATACCAACCAAAAGTAAGTTTCAAGCAAAGTATTGTAATACTTGTAGAACATTTCTTCTCTAAAGCGAAATCGCTAAAAAACAGAATATAAGTTATAAAGAAATTTCAACTTCCAATTTTTTTCGCTTAAGCATTTTTTTTCTGTTTTAAAGTTTCGACCTTTTAAACTATCTCTGTTCCGGAACTAGTTTTATATATTTTGCTTTTTTTTTATATGTATTTTGCTAGCCATTAAAAAAAATTTATAGAGTCAGATTAACAAAGCCTTTCAGCTGAGATGGGAATATTTTTAAAGTTATGAATTACAGTGTAGTCAAGAAAAATAAATTTTAAAACCTTGTTCCAAAGAAAAAAAGAATAAATACAATTTTTAAATAAATTTACAGAAAAAATTTAGTTATTTATGGTAAGCATCGATGATTAAGATTCATCGATTTTTATACCCTGTACCGTATGGTACCAAGAATATATTAAGTTTGTGCAAGCCGAAAATGTATGTAACATATAGAAGGAGACGTCGGAGACACCCAAAGTTACCTCAAAATATGATCAGGGTGAATAGAGAAGTCGATATACCCATGTCCGTCTGTCCGTCTGTCCGTGTGAACGCCTAGATCTCAGAGATGGTAAGAGCTAGAGTTACCAAACTTTCACATTAGATCCCATATTATTCCATAGGAGGCAAGTTTATTTTATTTTTTTGATATCGGGGATAAATTATATAGCTCCCATTGGAGTGTTTGAGATGACCTCGAAAAAAAAGCGTTTTAGATGAATAATTCGTTTGTTTAGGAAGATATCGTAACCAAATTAGGTATTCGAAAGTTTTTTTATAGTTTCCAAACACTGTACCAAATTTGATCAAAATCGATTGACTATATCATATAGCTCCCATAGGACCGATCGGCCAAAATAACTTTTTTAAAGAAAAATTCGCTATATTTCTTTTATTAATAAAGATATCGTAACCAGATTTGGCGTTTAGAAATTATTTAGACCACTTAAGCAATGTGCCAAATTTGAACAAAATCGGTTGACTATATCATATAGCTCCCATAGGTCCGATCTTCCAAAAAATCGATTTTTTAACAAAATTTGTTGTGTTTCGTTTGTTTGTTAAGATATTGGGACCAAATTTGACATTAGTAAGTATTTTATAGTTCCGAAGCACTGTACTAAATTTAATCCAAATCGTTTGACTAGGTCATATAGCTCCCATAGGACCAATCGGTCCAAAAACACGGTTTTTATACAAAATTCGATGTGTTTTGTTTGTTTGTAAAGATATTTGAAATAAATTTGGCATTCATATCTTTTTTAAGGTATTTAAGCATTGTGTCAAATTTTATTGAAATCGGTTGACTATATCATATAGCTCCCATAGGAATTATCGGTCAAAAAAAAAAGTTTTTGCTTAAAAATTCTTCTGTTTTTGGTTTTTTGTGAAGAAATCGGACTTTATTACAAGCTAGTGGTACAGGGTATCCTAAAGTCGTCCGCGCCCGACTTTACGTCCGCCATTTTTGAAATTTATTTTCTTGAAGCTTGAGATAGAGTTCAATATTAGCTTTTATATATAAATATTTCTATGGATAATAATAACGGGAAGTTCAATATTATTTTTAGTTTATTCTTTTGCAGCGTTTGCATTTTATAATTATTGAATTTTTTAACAAATAGAGAAAATATGGTATTTTATTTGTTATTAAAAATTATGCTTAAATATGCCAATCAACATAGTATTAATATGAAGTCAAGCAAAAATGTTTACAAAAAATTGTTTTAGTTTTTTTTAATGAAAAAAATTTGTATTAAGTGTTTGTACGAAACAATTTTTTATCAAAAAGTATATTAAAATCTTTTTATGAATTATTTAATGATGAAAAATATTTTTTTCATGCAGCTCATATCTTTGTGGAAGTTTTTTCAAGCATACTGTATATCTACCGCATTTTTTTTAAGTGTTTAATTCAAACCAATAATTTTTCAGATTATTTGTCTTACTTGCTGCCTTTCGCAGAAAAATAATATAATAAAAAGCGTATGACAAGCAAAGGGGAAACAAATTTCAGACTCGTGGCTTATTGAAAATTAAGCCAAAAAAAAAATATTGCAACTTTTAGGAAAAAAAAGAAGACTCAAATTGTAGTGCGAAATTAATAGCTTACATAATTTGGCGCGCAGTTTTCGATAAAAAAATGCTCAAATAAAACTAGAACATTTTAAAAGTCATTAACTGTTGTCAGCTAAATCGAGCATATCGACCACTGTGCAGCGGCAGCGACGCAGGCAGCGGTAATTTTCCGCGCTTGAATTCATTTAATAACGTGTGACACATAAAAAACAGTTGGAAAATCATTGCGAATGAGCAAAGAAAAAAGAAAAAAGGAGCGCAGAAGAGGAATCCTGTAAACGAAACCGAAGACAAAGGCCGCAAAACGCAGACAAAGACGCACACACATAGGGACCAAAAACAAAAGGTGTAACTGTGTGTGCATGTTTTTCTCTGTGTGTGTATGTGTCTGTGTGTGTGTTGGCTGCTACCAGTGTTGCCATTGCAACATATTATGGTCGTAAAAATTGAATTTTAGTGGCTTGCTTTTCATAATATGACAGAGAGGGAAAGCAAAAGAGTTTCCAGCAGACAACGACAAAAGGTACTGTCTTTTGGGCATATATTCGCACATTTTATTGTAGGTCCCCAACACATATACATATGTATATATGTATGTATGTAGGCAGGTCTTTGTATATGAGAGTGAAATTTAATAATAACGACCCTCTTAAGCAAACGTTCTACCTTAACATTCGCTTCTCTTATTTTATGCTCCAACATATATTTTGTTGCTTACGTGTTTTCTTTTTGAATTCTACAGCTTTCTTCTTTGCTTCCCTACGTTTTTTACGCTTTCTTTTTGCTTTGTGCTCTTTGCGTTGACATTTAATGTAATAATTTTTACGATGATGCTCGAAAGCATTAAAACGAGATTAAACACAAACAAAGAGAGAGGCAGCGGAAGTGAGAGAACACGCTGGGCATTGTATCTGAATACATTGAACAATAAAAGTAAAAGATGCATGGCTGCTATTCTCATAAAAGATGATGTAGCATATAATTACAAATACACCCACACACACGAGAGTTTAGAGACTTGGCCACCATTTTAAAATGCTTTCACTTTTTTTTGGTCTCATTTTTGCCGCCACAAAACAGCTGCAAAATCTCAAGTTAAACCAAAAAACGCAGCTCTCGAGTTTGGGCCGTTTAACAAAGTAGCTCTTACCAAATATACTAAATGTGCCTGAAGTAGTCTTCGAAGTCGCTTTAACCTTACAGCTAACGACATTTAAGTGTTTTGCAACATTTGCCAATTTGAGCGTTTCTGGTTCAAATAAACTTACATTGGACACTGGGGGAAAATTCTAGACAACAAGCTGTGAGACAAGCGCTTGACAGATAACAACAAAAACAAAATACATATCTACAAGACAACAACAACAAATGGAATAATGGAATATGTTTAACAATGGTTGACTATCAAATGTACTGAAAACAGACAAAGTCAAAACACAAATGAATAAATGTAACGCGAAAAAGTGTAATCAGGACTGATAAAATGGCTTAGCAGATTTCAATGATATTGCTAGGACTTAATCAATTTTTAGTAAGTTCCAAATTTCACAGCTTTAACTTGATAGTTTCAGCAGTATCAGAAATAATGAGTAAAGAAATATTCAGAGCCATAAGATTTAGGTAGCTGCTTTGAAAAAATTGGTCCTAGTCCTAGATGTTCTAAATTGTAAAATTTTTATTATAATATAAAGTCAACTAATGCTTGTATACAGATAAAGCTTACATTAATTGCACATACATTTCTGTTTTTGTACCCATCTGGCAACGCCTCACCATTTAAGCCTTCATTGCGTATACGTATTGTTTAGAAAAATTCTACCAATCACTGGCTATGCCTATCTTTACACTTTTTATAAGCCAACATTGCGTATATATAATACGATGTCAAAATTCCCATAAGATCTGGCTCCGCCTAACCTTATACGTCATTTACGTAATTTTTTACTGAAATTCTCATAAGTTCTGGCAATGCCTTGTACCCTTACACTCCATATAAGGCCTAGACACAACCACCAGCAGATGAATAGCTTCACTGCTATCATCCAGACAGGCCGTATCAACTATTGCGGGACAATCCAACACAGTAGTAACAACAAGAGGCTGTCCTCAAGACGGGGTATTATCACTCCTCTTATGAAGCCTACGAGTAGGTGAGCTGCTGGAGAAACTAACGAGCAGAGGCATACTATGTCAAGACTATGCTGATGATATCATCATCATTGCAAGAGGCAAGCATGAGGAAACTCTCTGCGACATTGTCCAGCTGGGTCTCAAAGAAACTAATGACTGATGTAAAAAGGCAGGCCTGAGTCTCAACTCTACCAAGATTGTTATAGGGCCTTTCACAAGGAGGAATAAACTGGGAAGAATGAAAAGTATAACCCTATCGGGATGCAGTATAGAAACGAGCATAGAAGTAAAGTATTTTGGAGTGACCTTTGACTTCAAGCTTAACTTCAAAACTCACGTAGATAAAACGATAAATAAGTGCTCAAGGGCTCTCTTTACGTGTAGAAGTATTGTCGGGGATTAGTCACCACGAATATTAGGATGGCTATATATATAGCATGGTTGTAAGACCCATGCTAACATATGGGACTATAGCCTGGGGTAGTAGAGAGTGCCTTTGCGCGACCAGAAAAAAAATGCAGAAACTGCAAAGAATGGCTTGCATATGTATGACAGGAGCTCTATGCTTCTGCAGTCAAGGGATGAGACGCTAGTTGAGAACAGGTTCAATCAATATTTTGATACCAAGCTCAGCACACAAGAGGTTTGGACCTCTCTTGCGGCAGTTCACCCTATGAAACCACATGCAATAAAGTGGTACACAGACGGATCACTCACTGATCAAGGAAGTGGCCTGGGGGTAGTAGGACCCAGGACCAAATATTATGAACCTCTAGGCATACACACCAGCATTTTCCAAGCTGAAGTCTGTGCTTTTGGAAGATGTGTAGAGTTCAATCTGCAAAAGAATTACCGTGAAAAGTTTCCCTCCTGTCTAATAGTCAAGCAGCAATAAAGGCATTAAGTAAAGCCAAGATTACATCAAGGCTGGTTAAGGAAGTGAGTACATCACTGGATAATTTAGGATCCAGGAATAAGCTCACGATTAGATGGGTTCTAGGACACAACAATATTCCTGGAAATGAGCTTGCAGATAAACTTGCAAGAACCGGTGCAGCAACACCGCTAATCGGTCCCGAACCACACTGTGGGATTGGTAATCACGTGGTACAGGAACTACTGAGAATAGAGGAGAATAAAAAAAGACTGCTTTACTGGGCGCAGATACCAGAGCTAAAACAGTCAAAAACCCACCTCTCCAAATACAACCGTAAGAGGTTCAAAGTCATGGTAGCGCACGGGAAGAACCCCATGAGAATCCTGACGGGCCTTCTGACGAGACATTGTAGGCTCCACAGCCACAGAAATAAAGTTGGCATAGTGGATAGTGAACTATGTGGCTTCTGTAGCATGGAGAAAGGAATTTCTTCGCATGTATTATGTGAATGTATGGCCGGTAAAAGAAACAATCTCCTGGGCATGTACGTTCTAACACCGGAGACCGTTGTTACTAAAAGTCCAAACAAAATACTGCAATACATGCAGGCCTTAGAACATTTGGGGGAGCTCTAAGCCATGAAGGGATGAATAGATCTACCTGGGTCGCAGTACACTTATATAAAATTATATTATTTTTTATATACAAATTCTCATAAGTTCTGGTACAGCCTAACCTTGTACTCCTTATAAGCTTGCATTGCGTATACGTAATTTTTTACCGAAATTCTCACAAGTTCTGGCAACGCCTAACCTTTCGCTCCATATAAGCCTGCATTGCGTATACGTCATTTTATAAAAATACTCATAAATTCTGTCAACGCCTAACCTTACGCTCCATATAAGCCTACGTTACGTATACGTAATTTTTTATTAAAACACATTATTTTCCAAACATTTATCAGAACTTCGTTAGCATCACTGTGCTTGGTCAATTTATTTGTGTCCTCCCCTTAGCTGATGTTAGAGTCTATGAATATTCTTGCAAATAAATTCTTTATTGTGATAAATATAAAATGATTTTTAGTCTTGTGACTGGAATGCTTTTGAAAGAATTTATTATATGGTCAACAAGTTTCTCAGTTTGACGCTCTCAGAGTTTGCGGTTTTTGTAAACTATTCTGTGAATAATGTAAACACTACTGCCTTGGAGTTAGGACCACACTTTAAGTGTTTCCGTTTCAGTTTCCGCTTCCGTTCTTGTTTGAAGAGCTGGCAAATTATTTGCTCAAAGCAAAATGTCTCATTTGTTATAAGAGAGTTACGAGTTACATAACTTGGATTAATACAACAAACATGCGATATTAGCAAATAAAATTCAACTATGTATAAGTATGCTAAACTTGTATGCCATTCAAATATTCGCAAACTTTTCTGGCTTACATATATAAAATTGGTTGTTATTATTATTGTTGTTGTTCTTGTTGTTGCTGTGCTAGTTGTTTTTGTTGTAGCAGTTGTCGTCGTTAAGAAAATGCTTCGAGGCAAGCTTAACAAAAAGCAAAGTAAAACTTAATTTGTTTGCTCAACGAACGATATGTTGTTGTCGTTGTTATTCTGGTTGTTTTTATGTATTATATTGTTATTTTATTTTGAAATGAATTCATTTGATATTTATGTCAGGTTCTCAAAATACTCGTAATATGTTCTCTTTGTGAGTGCATTTTAACGCATGAGCGCATGACGTGGGTTAAATGGAAGAAAGGCGGCTATGCGAATAAGTGTGAATGAAAAAAAAGAGCACAATAAAAATATAAGAATCAAATAACAAGCCTAATAAGTTGCAATATGGCGTTAAATTGACTTTTGGATACCCTTTGTGGGCCAGTCCCTGCAGCTATTCCAAATATTTGCCCGAATATTTTCTTCGGATTAGCTCAATTTCACTAAAACGAATTTTTCATGTGATTTGAAACCGACTCTTTTATTGCCAACTAGTTCTATTGCTGCCAGTTTCAATTTATATATTTTTTTATATTTATTTTGCATATGTTCCTAGGATTCATGTCCTGCACTAAAACAAATTTTCTTTAATTATTTCCTTTTTTCTAAACCACAGCAGCTTGTAATCTTAATAGCTTACACTTTACTAGAGAGCAGACAGAAAAAAAAAAGTTGGAAGGACGCACTTGAGCAACTGTGCTGCCAATAAGAGTCAGCCAGAGAGTAAAAGAGAGTTTGACAAGTGGCAAACAATAAAAGGATAAAATCATAAGCCGAAAATTTATCACATGCAGCAGCAGCAAAGCCAACAAAAAAAAAAACACCAAAAAAAAAAAACAAAATAAGAAACGAATCAACATTTTTTTATGTGTAATGGATCAAGTTTATTTATAAGATTGCCAAACGAAAATGAAATAACGAAACGAACGTACGTACAACGGCGTACAGCAAATAGCAAAGAGTAAAGAACGGACATGAAAGCAAACAAAAACAAAAACAACAACAGCTACAACGGGAGCAAAAAGCAAAAGGCATTGAAAATAACACATACGCAACGTTGACTGCTGCTGCCTTGGCTGACTGGCTTTGCGCCAGCTCTCGGCTATATGGCAAATTGTAAGGTTATAAAGATATAAATACAGGGTGCGCTTTAAATGTTGTACTCATACGTACTTTGGGTAATCTTTGGGTACACAATTATTCCAAATATGTAGGATAATAACTATCTTTGGCTGCAAGTTTGAAATAGGATATACCAAAAGGTCTTGTTGAACAGTAGCGGACAAAGAAATCCGTATACCTGATTTGCGCTTATATATGCGAACTTTGAAGCGTCGTGAGCGCCGCATAAATGTTTCGACCGACTTAAAACTTTTTAGTTATAATCGTGTGTTATTTATCTTTAAATTAGTTATAAGTTTTTTGATCTCAAAGCTTTCTGGGAAGTGAAAAAAATGTATTAGTGAGCAATGTCTCAAATGACTGATTTGCATAAAGGAGCCATATTGTCTCTGAGTTCAGAAAACTAGAGCCCTTTGTGCTATAAGTGCTAAAGTTGGATTCAGCAAATCTTCAATCGGTTCATAAGACCGAATTTATCCAGTCTGGAGTTGTCAAAATTTGTACAAGGACTCTCAGAAGACGTCTCGTGCAGGAAGGACTCAATGGTCGCCGGCTGGCAAAAAAAAAAAAACGGGCTTTACCATGAAAATGCGTCAAAAAAGACTTTAATGGGCAAAAACCCACGAGTCTTGGACTTTAAATGATTGGAGAAATGTCATATTTTTTGATGAATCCAAAATAAACCTTTTTGGTTCAGATGGGATGTCCTACATACGCCGTAAAGTCGGATAGCGGCTTAAAAACGAGTGCTTAAGGCAAACTGTAAGACAAGAGGCGTCCAATATGGTCTGGGGATGTCTTGCCTACTATAGAGTTGGGGATCTGAAAATTTTTTAAGTTCAGTTTTTACGCACTTATTTATTTATTCATTAAGGACCATACAAAAAAAATGTATTTTTGTTTTAAACATTTTTTTTTCCATTTCAATTTAACTAAAAAAAAGCAAAAACTTATTTTTTAAGTATGTTTCTTATTTTAAAATCGATTTAAAGGTTAAAAAAATTTGTAAAGTTCATTTTTTTTTAATTTGAATAAATAATTAAATAAACTATTTATTAAAATTTATCATTTATGTTTATGTTTAAGTTATTTTATAATTTAAGAATGTTGAATTTTTAAAAATCGATATAGGTTAAAAAGAAATTTGTAAAGTTCTGTTTTGTAGTGTTTATTTAATTATTAATTCAAATTTGTCAATAAGACATGTTTTAAAAATTTTGTTCTTCATTTTTTAAGGCATACATTTTTTTTTTTAATATGTTTGCTCCTCAGTTACGTCAGTTGCCATTTTTCTTTCAAAAGCCTTAAATAATGGTGTAATTAAAATCGATTTATTTAAAAAAAAATTACACGAACATAAAAAAAGTTAAAAATTATAATAATTTCATGTTAACAACATTTAATATACCAATTGGTGTTATTATAACTAGGGCGATGCTCAAACCCATAATATATTTACCATTTCTAACCGATTCACCTCAACATCCTTTATAATTTCGATAAGATATAATATTTTTGAACAAAAAAACCATTTTTCTGCTCAACACTGCTTGAGACTTGTAAAAAAAAATAAAATGGCGTAAGTAATATAGTTGCCAGAATTTCAATTTTTTCACAAAATGGTTGCCATCAGTTTATTTCTAGCAAAAACAAAGAGCAAGCCATGGAACACCCTGTATATTTGACTATAAGTCTATATCCCTTTTGTTGAGCTGTTGCCGTATGATGAAGCGTTATTTAAATATATAAATATGTGTTATCGGCTGCTTTATACATAAATATGTTAGTGTGTGTGTGTGTGAGAGCGTGTGTAAGTGTGTAACAAGGATAGCGCATTGCTGTAGCAATTGATAAACAGCTAGAGCCTAAGAATAGGCAACATCATATTGAAAAGCATTTTGCCGCATGACAGCCAAAGCAAATCTTCAAATTTGATGCTATTATTATGTTTGGCTTTTTTATGAACTGCTTGTAGTGTGTGTGTGAGTATGTATGTGTGTGAGTGTGTATATGTATAGGAAGTGGGTGTGTATGTATGGCTTGTTAATAAAGTGATTGCCTACTTTATGGCGTCGACTGCCGTTGCTTTGGGGCATTGGACTTGAGTTCAGACTAACTTTATTAAATTATGCGCGTTTGATGCCACACAATTTTATTTTTATTTTCATTTTTATTTCATTTTCGTTTATTTCACTTTTTAACACATTTCTTTCTAGAGGGCAAAAGAAACGAAAAGAGAAAAAATAATGCAGAGAGAAGAGAGCAAGCCAGACAAACATACAAAGCCATAAAATTAACAAATGCTGCAAGTCATTTAAAAATACGTATGTATGCGAGGGCAGGCTGATAAGTTGGCCACCAACAATTTGAAAAAAAAAAAATAAAATTCTAACATACTCTGCGGGTAAAAATTGTTCTGTAGAGTCTTTAGAAACATTTTTAAAAGTATTATTATTATACATACATTTTACAAGCAACTTGTTTTACAAAAAAAAAAACATTGTTTTGTAATTTGTTATTTAACAAAATATTATATATTTTTACACGATACTTAATTCAAATCAGTACAATTTGTTTATTAAAATAGGATTATACAAACAGTGTCAGTAAATAAAAAAAATGCTGTACAAATACAACTGTTTATAAAATTAAATCAAAAATATATAAAATTAAATGAATAAATATACTTGGTTTTTTTTATTGTAAATTAACTGCAAAGTAATCGAACATTATTTGTATCTAGATTAATTCTTTCGATCTAAAAATGTTAGTTTTATATGCAAAAGTTTGGGTTCAGTACTTTAAATAATACATTTTTATACCCTGTACCGTATGGTACCAAGGGTATATTAAGTTTGTGCAAGCCGAAAATGTATGTAACATATAGAAGGAGACGTCGGAGACACCACAAAGTTACCTAAAATATGATCAGGGTGAATGGAGAAGTCGATATACCCATGTCCGTCTGTCCGTCCGTCCGTCCGTGTGAACGCCTAGATCTAAGAGATGGTAAGAGCTAGAGTTACCAAACTTTCACATTAGATCCCATATTATTCCATAGGAGGCAAGTTTATTTTATTTTTTTGATATCGGGGATAAATTATATAGCTCCCATGTGGGTGTTTGAGACGACCTCGACAAAAAAAATAATATTATTCGAAAGTTTTTTATAGTTCCCAATCACTGTACCAAATTTGATCGAAATCTGTTGACTATATCATATAGCTCCCATAGGTCCGATCGGCCAAAATAACTTTTTAGAGAAAAATTCGCTATATTTCGTTATTGTTAATATAGATATCGTAATCAGATTTGGCGTTTGGAAATTTTTTAGACCACTTTAAGCAATGTGCCAAATTTGACAAGACAAAATCGGTTGACTATATCATATAGCTCCCATAGGTCCGATCTTCCAAAAAATCGATTTTTTAACAAAATTTGTTGTGTTTCGTTTGTTTGTTAAGATATTGGGACCAAATTTGACATTCGTAAGTATTTTATAGTTCCTAAGCACTGTACTAAATTTAATCCAAATCGTTTGACGAGATCATATAGCTCCCATAGGACCAATCGGTCCAAAAACACGTTTTTTTTTTACAAAATTCGATGTGTTTTGTTTGTTTGTAAAGATATTTGAAATAAATTTGGCATTCAGATCTTTTTTAAGGTATTTAAGCACTGCGTCAAATTTTATTGAAATCGGTTGACTATTTCATATAGCTCCCATAGGAACGATCGGTGAAAAAAATGTTTGCTTAAAAATTCTTCTGTTTTTGGTTTTTTGTGAAGAAATCTGACTTTATTGCAAACTAGTGGTACAGGGTATCCTAAAGTCGTCCGCGCCCGACTTTACGTCCGCCATTTTTTATCATGACTTCATTTTTTTTTTTAATATTGCGAATATGCGAATGTTCTTCTTTATCAATATTCGCCTAAATTATATTTTTAATACGATTATGTTTTTTTATTATTGGCCGCGACTCAAAAACTAAAATCGAAGTTCGTTCGGAGACATTTTGGTATTTAAATATTTTTTTTTTAGTAAATTATGAGCTTAAATAATAGAAAATTATTATAAAATTAGCTGATTGAAATTTATTTCTAATCATTCTCTTAATGGCACTACTAATGTTGAACTTGTGACGTCATTTTATTTACGTTTTAAGACAATCTACATATCCGGAGGTGATTTATTTCCTAATAAAAACTAAATTTGTGTTTTATTAAGTCAAACCGAATGTGAACAAAATGGCGAGCTAATTAATATAAATGAAAACTTCTTAGAAACTAATGGAATTTTTTTTTTTTTATTTATACTGAGCAATTAGTTCATTTATATAATTTGAATTTATGTACAGCAATTATTTGTATTAAATTAATCATTTTTAAAAAATTCTTATGCTGCAAATTTAAAATATTTCTTTTCTATTTCTTCTATTTTTTTTTATGTTCTCCTTTTTGCAAAGAAATAGAAATAGTTATATGTTTTTAAGTTCTTATAGTATATCCATTTCAATTAAGACTTGTCCATTTTGAAAACATTTTTAAATAATTTCTCTTTTTTATGTTTGCCAATTATTTTCGAAACTAAATTGGGTCACAAGATATTACTAAAGTGACATTTTTCAATAGACCCTCGCATGCGTACATCTCTGTCAGATTTCAGTTTTTCATCTGCGTCTGTCAGTTCGTGTGTGTGTCTATATATATAAGTACATATGTATATATGTACATATATATACATATATGTACATCCATCACGCTTGACCATTAACAATATAAATTAATAATAAATTATGCTATTTAGCATTTATTTGGCCAAGCGTATAAATTTGCTTGCGGTTAAATTTGTAGATAAAATATTTGACGAGACTCTTTAACATGCTTCAATGGTTGCCGCGAGGGTTGCTCTTTAAGGCAGTTCTAGAGGCTTACGCGTAACTATTATTTTTAGCTTTTATTTTGTGGGAGTGGTCGGTGCAGTCTAAAACAGCAGTACTCCAAATTTTTTACATAATTTAATTTCATTTTATTCTCTTCTTGTCAAGTCAAAAATTGTAAATTTAATTTTGGGAAAAATATAACAATAAAACAGACCCTGAAGATTTTCGGCATAAATTTTCTGTTAAAATTTTGGCTTTCTGTTAAAATTTATCTCGGACAAAAACAAAAACTGAGCCCCGAGCATTTTTAGTCTACAACATTTGTAATCCCAAATATGTACTAAGTGAACAATAGGTAATTAAGTGCATTGTTGTACGTGGACGTCCGTACTAAGTGATTTTCTTTTCATCAAATTTAAGGTAAAATAATGGCATGTGACAACAACACAAAAGTAGATGTAGTAATAGTTGTTAGCTGAGTACAGGACACAAAAAATCTACTTAAATTTATGTAAACATTTGAACATGCTTTTACTTTATTTTGTGTATATTTCCATCATGTTATTGACGTTTTTGATCAAAATCAAAATGTAAAAATCAATGCTCTATGAAAACAAGTATAAACAAGCTCTTCAAGCCCCCCCTCCCCAAAAAAAAAAGACGCATAGAGTCAGAGATAAGCAGACTTATGAACAAACATACAATGAACGACCCTTGGCAGCTCTTTCATCGATTTTAATTATCTAATGGCTAACCGCTCAAATATGTACAAGCGCCTACAAGCTCACATACATATATATATTTTTATATACTTGTATATATTACATACGTGTATAAATGTTTATATACATATGCACTTATACTCTATAATCCAAAAATTAAGGGTAAGTGCGAAAAAAATTTGAAGTTTGTTAACTAGGAAAATGGAGTTCTGCTGTAATATATATCAAAATGAACAGCAGGAGCAGGAATAGTAGATACAAATTGATCTCATAGATAAATAAGTTTTTTGCCCAGTTCTTTACTCGGTTCCCTAAAGTGTATATTATAGTCGGCTCTAACTAAACCGCTTTTCTTATATATAGTGGTTTGTGCTGGTGTGCGTAGACTTTTCAATTTATAGGTACTGTTAAAATGCCACAACGCAAGATTCTGGCAATTTGCTAAGCTTTAAAAAAGGTACGTGATTATTTTGGACCCTCTCTATAACTTAGCGTCTATGTGAGGCTGTCGGTGTGTGTTTGTACACGTGTATGTGTGTGTGTGTGTGTATCTGTGTGTACGTGTTATGTCTTCCAGTCTAGCTGTGTCAACATTTGCTCATAATATCGCCCATCAAACTTTGCTGGTTTTCATAACCAAAGCAAGAAGAGGAAAAAAAAGGGCACAAAATTAACAATACCAAAATATAAAACACATCTTGGTTGCCAATGAGACGCTCAAACCCTCTTTATATATATATATATATATATATATATATATAAACACACACTTACATATACAAATTTATATACGACCAAGCGTTAAAGCTTTGAAATACACACAAGTCATACTAAACGCTTGCTTATTTTTAAGTACAAAATTTAAATTATAACTATGTTGCAGTAAAAATATTATATATATTTTAAAAATGTAATTAATATTCCAAACTTTTGCTAATAAACCGTTTTTAAAATACATAAAGCTTAAATATTTATGTCAAGTATGACTTCAGAAGAAAGTTCGACGTCAGATTCCCGACGCGAAAGGAGTGGGACATGAGCAGGGTAATGAGAGCAGACGCAGCTGCAATCTATACTGACGGATCCAAGATGGATCGCGGTGTGGAGCAGGGGACTACTCGGACGAACTCCAGTATCTCTCTCCTATCGCCTAGGGAGCTGAAACAGCATCTTCCAGTAGTGACTCTTTGGCATCAGAGAAGCATGTAAGGTATTGAATAATCATCCGAGTCAGCTGGCGGAGGCGTGTATATTCTCCGACAGTCAAGCAGCAGAAATCATCAGACAATGCAATGAAGATCTCAATGCCCTTGCAAGCAGAATGGAATATCGCTCTCATTATGGGCTCCCGGACATGGGAACGTATACGGGAATAGAAAAAGCTGATGAACTGGCGAGAAAGGAGCATCAGATGGCGGCGCAGCGGAGGTAGCTATCAAATGCCCACCCTAAGCGCTAACAGAAGAACTTCTTCTGCGAGCTCAGAACAAGGCTGAAACCAGATGGAAAAATGTTGGCACTTGCAATATTGCAAAGGAAATTTAGCCGCGATACGACAAGCGTAGAACGGTCGAACTGCTAAGCAAGTCAAGAACAATGATCTTCAGAATAGCATCGATAAAAACCGGACATTGGCCGTTAGGAGACCATGCAAAGAAAATGGGCTGGCCCTACAACGTCAGATGCCGAAGCTGTGACCAGGAGAACACAGAAGAGACAGTTTATCATTATTTATGTGAGTGCCCACGATTGGGGTCTTTACGCCACAGAGCACTAGGAAGCTTCGCGCGGATCGAGATGGTTTGAGTAAACCGAACAGCAGTGATTCCTCATAAGTGGTAGTCACTCAAACGGCACCCAAACCAACCATGACACAAATAAATATTTAGGCATAACAATCAAGCCATAGCTCAAACGATAAAATATATTTGAGTATTTTTGTTAAAAACTTTGACTTTTTGTATAAAATGATGAATATAAAACCTTGAGACTTTAAAAACATTGTACTATCACTAAAAACAAATTTTGGTACCCCAAAAAAACCTTCCATTGCCGAATTTGGTTACAATAACTTCATAAACAAACGAACATGTCTTATATTGAGTTCTCTAGTCGCCTAAGGTAATGGCTTTTTTTTGAGCAGTTTTGTAATCTTAAATAAAATTGTGTTTCGGCTGAAAGGGTGCTAATATTTTGTGTCTTACTATAAAGAATGTTTTTGGAACTAAAAAACTAAACTTAAAATTGATTTAAAAAAACTTAATTCATACTAAAAGACAAGAAAAAAATTGTTTTTTTAAGGAGGAGGACTTTAATTTTTTATTTTATTTAATTACAATATATTTTTTTAGTTTATAGGCTGGATCATATTTTTGTTTGTAAAAGCTATCAATTTAAGCTTGCATGTTGATAAATTCTATTTTTAGAATTCATTTTCATGCGTTTTTCTGCATATATTACTACGCATGTATCTCTTGTTTATCATTTTTCTGTATATATCAGCTTCAGGTTGCATTATTTTGAGCGAAGAGGCGTATGTAATCATTTGGTATTGAAATTGTGGCTATTTTGAAACGTATATCTTGCTAATAATGCAGTTTTCGCCAAACAACAGCTGCAATCAGGGCATAGTGTTCGTGCGTATACGTGATGTAAATATTGTCACAGCTTTTAATATTGCCTATACGCATTGCAGTCTGATCACGAAGGATGGCGGAGCAGACATCAAAAGCAGAATCAACAAAGCACGCCACGCCTTCTACAAACTTAGCAAAATATGGCGGGCACGCAAAATTTCACGCCGCACAAAACTTCGAATTTTCAATACAAGCGTAAATACGATTCTTTTATACGGGTGCGAAGCTTGGAAAGTTACAAACACCACCACAAACAAATTACGCGTTTTCGTAAACCGCTGCCTAAGGAGAATTTGTGGCATATACTCGCCGAACGTCATCAGCAACGAAAACCTACTTACTTTGGTCGAAAGCAAGCCAATTCACACTCTACATAGAGAACAAAAAGAACACTCTACGTAAAGAACAAAATAATATAACAAAAATGGCGCTGGAGTGGAATCCGCAAGGTTCTAGAAGCAGCGGAAGGCCTAAAATGACATGGGAAAGAACAGTGCGGAATGAGTCGCAACGATCGTGGCAACAACTGAAAACACTCGCTCGCAACCGAAATTGATGGAAGGAGTTTGTTTCCGCCCTAAGCCCTGTAAAGGGTGATTCATTAAGACCTTTTTTTTCAATAGGGATTTTCGTGACAGCTGTCAAAGGCAAAGTTGTTCAGTATTCATTGGCAAATCATCATGGAAAGCCGAATGATCTTCCTGCACGTTGCCGTTTTAGTGAATGGGCTCTTGGTAAGATCGATAAAAATCCGTTGTTTTCGACCAAAATTTTGTTAAGTGATGAGGCCCACTTTTGACTCCACGGTTTCGTGAATAAGCAAAATCGCCGTATTTGAGGAGAAGATCAACCCGAAGAGGTTCACCAGCTGCCATTACATCCAAGAAAAACAACGGTTTGGTGCGGTCTGTGGGCTGGTGGCCAATGATTGTCCGTATTTTTTTAAAAATGAGCAAGGTGCGAACGTTACCATCAATGGCGCACGTTATCGGACCATGTTAACGCACTTTTTGCTGTCTGAAATTGTTGGCCGTGATCTCGACGACATTTGGTTCCAACAGGATGGCGCTCCGTTCCACATTGCCAATGAAACAATGGCTCTATTGCGAGGTCAATTTGGTGAGAGATTAATTTCACGTACGTGACCCGTACCTTGGCCGCCAAGATCGTGCGATATCACACCGCTCGACTTTTTCTTTGGGGTTACGTAAAGTCAACAGTTTACGTGGACAAACCAGCGACGATTGAGGCCTTGGAAGCCAACATTACTCGTATTATTGGCTAAATACCAGTGGAAATGCTTGAACGAGTCATGGACAATTGGACCTTCAGGATGGACCATTTAAAACGCAGTTGCGGCCAACATTTAAACTAGATTATTTTTAAAAATAAATTCCATAAAATATCCTTTCGAAATCATAAGTAAAGATCCCATCATTCCTTTAAAATTTGGATTTGCCAAATCATTAACAAAAAAAGGTCTCAATGAATCACCCGTTACATTAAGCAAGAGAAATTCCAGCATGTAATTTTTTCCTGCTCAACTTCTTTTTTTGTCTTTTTTTTATATAAATTGTTTATATTGAAAAAAAATTGCTGCAAAACAACGCTAAAAATTTATCGTTGTCACCTGGTCACCCTAAATAAACGGTTTTAAGCGAATAGTTGTCATAGAAAATAGCTGCTTGCTATAAAAGTTGCAGAATGTTAATAAGGCAAAAAATTATTGCATACTTTTGAGGGTGACGATTTTTTTATAAATAGTTGGTAAAAACTTTTTATTTTGATGGGTCGTGAATAGAGGATTCAAGCTTTTTTTTATTTATAAAAATTTCATAACATCATAAGCGAAGATATTTATTTAATTTAATTAACAATCTTTGGTCAAATGCCTTAAATTTTTTACACTCTTATTCGCTGTGACTTTAGGTGCAAAAATGTAAAGGGTATTCACACTATGCATACCTTGATGTTGGCAAAATTTTTTTAAGCTAAGCATTTATTTTATAGATATATGCTTTTTTATTCAACAAGCATTCTTGAAATTGCGTGAAACTTGAGCTTAGTTGCTGACATCCTGTAAATGTTGCCTGCTCCTGACCATAGAAGAAGAAATAAAAGTTATTAGGAAAGTTGCAGCAGTAAAAAAAGAACGTCTCTCATTTTGCAGCCCAAAAGGCATAGAGCAACAAATATGTACAAAAGAGCAAAGAAAAAAAAAATGAAAAAGGCAAAAAGGAAAAACCAGAGATATGAACAGCTTGCTAAGAAAATATTTTGAAATGGAAAGTTTGCTCACATGAGCAAACTTATAACATAGAGATTGTAAAAACAAAAATATTTGCATGTGAAAGGCATGATTATGAAGTTATAGGTAAAGTTCTTGGGAAAAAAAAAAGAAAATGCTATTTGTTGAGCTTATGCGGCGTCTACGTGATATTGTTAAAGCCACGTCTGCATAACAAGTTGTGAAAATATAAATTGTGAATATTGAACTTACAATTCGAGCAAATAATTGGAAGCTTTTTCAGATCGCTAGGGTCTGCTTAAGTTGCACAAAAATGTTTTACAAAAGTCTGCACTTGGGTTTATCAATGTTTTATGAACTCATCAAAATAAAGCATTTGATTTAGTACAAATTGCGACAAAGGAAGAAAAAGGAAGCTTCTCATTAGTAACAACTTGTTAAACTTGATTTATTCATATGGTTTTTGTTATTTAGGTACAAGCATAATAAAGGGCAGAATCCTGTTTTTTTTGTTGCTATTTGTTTAAATTTCAAACTACTCTAGATGCAATTGTTTGCCAAGTTCTGCATATTCTAAAATTAATTGGCCTGCCAAAAATAAAGCCAATAAAGGCATAGACCAAAAATATAAATTTAAGGAAATGAAAATATTTCTACTTTTATGCACATAAAACGTTTGAAAAGGTCCAATAAAATAAATGAGTTTATGAATATACAATGTAAAAAATAGTGTATATTCAAATTGTTGATAGGGACATGTGGATTTATGTGAACCTTTAGATTTGGTTATTTCAGATCTATAAATAAACTGGCCGAGCTTATCAGTTTTATTTTATAAAACATTTTAGTCTAAAAATGTTATTCGAAAGGAAAGATTGGGAATTTACGGGTGTTCTGGCTCTTGGAAATATGGCTTATATTTCATTATTGTTGACCTGAATTTTTTCACTAGCGAAATAAATTTGGAGGCTATCAGAAGAATCCTGTCGCCTGCCTCTTATAGTAAATTAATGTAAAATCTAAGATAGAAGAGGTTATCAAATGCTTCACATTAGATAACACAGGTCAACATGGTTCAGTTGTTGGAAAGCTAAGGGTTATTTCCGAAGTAATTTGGTGCGTAGAATCCGAATCCGGCGTCAGAACTGGCCCATCACGTCAGGATTTTGAGATATTTAAGGTTACGTAACCTCAAATGTAGGAAAAAACTCCATTTTTTGGGTACATAACCTCAAATATCTCGGATTCGGATTCTACGCACCAAATTACTTCGGAAATAACCCTCTTAATTCATGAAAATATGTATAATTGTTGTCATTCCCGAATGACTCTCGAGTCCGGGCACCTCCGAGAGCTCCGGGCCCGGGGGAAAAAGTCTCCGATCCCCCCTCTTATCGGGCTTGATAATATATGATTTATGTTGCTTAAGTTTTATTTATTTTTTAATTTTGTAGAAGCAGCTGAGACTTAAGTTTTTTATGGGTTCCTAGGATATTATTTGGCTCTTATCCAGAAAATCAAAATTTGATAACATAATCGTTTCTGACATAGGGTTACAAAATTTGAGCCAAATTAACCAATCATTGACCATTTACAAAAGCTTGGTTTGTTTTTTTGAGGGATCAGCAGAATGCTTTGAAACTTTTCTTATCTGTTTTGGTCTAAGATTAGAAAAAAAAAGTATTTTAGAAAAGCCATCATATATAACACAGGTCAACATGGTTCAGTTGTTGGAAAGCTAAGAGTCATTTCCGAAGTAATTTGGTGCGTAGAATCCGAATCCGGTGTCAGAACTGGCCCATCACGTCAGGATTTTGTTACCTCAGGTTATGTACCTCAAATGTAGGAAAAAACGCCGTTTTTTGAGTACATAACCTCAAATATCTCAAAATCCTGACGTGATGGGCCAGTTTTGACGCCGGATTCGGATTCTACGCACCAAATTACTTCGGAAATAGCCCTTAGCTTTCCAACAACTCACATGACCCCTGTATTTGTAGACCTGTGTAATCATGTCATTTTGTTTGTGATAAAAAAGTTGGGCAACATGGTTCCAGCAGGGACTTAGTTATAGGCTGGGAAAGATTTTCTACTTTTTGTTTTAGTAGAAGTAAAAAAGGAGTCTTTTTTTAAACGTACAGAGGGACAATTAGATTATTTTTTTAAAGATATCTTTGTGAAATAAGTTGTTGTAGAAAAACAAATCTTACAGCTTAAAAAAAAAGTCGCTAATTCATCTAGGACCCTAAAATTAAGAAAATATTGTCAAAAATCTTGTAGAAAAAAAGAATGTTGTTTCCAAAAATTAAGCATTTTGCTTTACACACAAAAATTTACTACATGGGAAATTTGTTATGCTTTAATATTAAATTTTTATGCAAAAAATTATTTGAAAGATTTTTAGATCATTTACATTTATACTTTTCTGCTACAGAGATTTTAGATCATCAACTTAACCCAACAAATTCCCATCAAAGTTTTCACTTATGCAATGGCTGTTGTCATGGAATAAATTGTTTCAGAAAAAAGTCTTACAAGCTTTAAAAAAAGCCTTTAAAGATCGCTTATTTATCAAGGAACTAAAAGTGAGGCAAATGCTTCAAAAAATCTAGACGCAAATAAGGTTTTTTTTTAAATTAAGCATTTTGCTTTATACTCAACTATATTGCATGGGAAATTCTTTGTGCATAAATATTAATTTTTTATTTATTTATTTATTTTTTCATTTAATAAAGCTGCTTAGTCAAAGTTAGATTTATCTTTGCGAGAGAGATTTAAGATCGTCAGCTTGACCTAAAACATTTTCACAAAAAATTCCCTTTCAAGTTTTGACTTTTGCAATGGCTGTGACGTCACTGTGCCACATGCAAAAAAAAACTCTTTTATTATAAGCAACTTCTAGTCTTCCAACAAAATGGCTGAATAAATGTCCATTATTCAGTATTCGGTTCGAGCTTTATTATTATTCTGTAAATTTAATCCATTAGAGCAGCCTAACAAATTTTGTTGTTGAGAGTATTTCAAAGTCGAGAACGTTTTGAAGTTTTGTTACATTTTTGTCTGCATTTTCATTGTTACAATTTGAATATATTATTTTACAATATGAATTGTATATTAATGGACTTGAAAATATTGTAAAATATATTTTGTATGATTACATTTGGTTTAGACTATGTAATATATGTATGCATATTGCTTCAAAAAGAAATTTCAACGCCTAATATTTTTTGTATTTCAAATATTATTTATGTTGTTACAAATGAAATTTCCATAGATTAAAAATGGCATTCAAGTAAACAGGCACAAAAACATTTTAAATTTGAACGTTACTGTATTGTTTGTTGTTATTATTCTTGTGGCTTTGGATGTCGCTTTAAGGCTTCATTTTCTTTTTTCTCTTTTCTTTTTTTTAGGTTTTTTTTTCTTTTTTGTTTTTTTCCCAGGACCGTTTGCTCATTTTATATTATTATTCTTTCATTTTTGTGCAAAATTTATGTAAACAATACGCACACAATGGACGGCACACAGCAACATCATCAACAAAGATAAATAGCAAAACAATGTAGCAATAGATGTACTTATATACTTAAGTATATAGGCAGCCAGCGAGCATTTTTATATATTGTATGTAATACGTTTGTACTTGGCTGTGTATTCAAACATATATACCTAAACCTAAATACCTAAACGTACCACATACATATATACATAGTATGAAGTTGCCTCCATTTTGTTGAAATGCAAATTAAAATATTTATGCAAATGCGCGTTGTGTGGAATTTGTTGTAAGTTTAATGCGCTACGGCCGGAACAAACAAAATGGCAGACTAGGCGATACACTGCAGCGGGCACAAGAAGAGCGTAGAGCAGCAAAAAGTATCAACATCAACGTTTTGTTCTTGATTAGGCTCCCATGAGTATTTGTTTGTTTATTAATGAAGCGAAAGTCTGGCTTTAAGTTGCAATCTGCTTAGATGGGCTAACAGGGCGTATGCGTAATGCACTATGATTGGTATGATGGTGCTTGCAGTTTCTTTGGTTTTCTAATTAATGGGGAAGCAAAGGGACATTCAGGCTTCTTCTTAAATAATCTGGACCCTTTGACTACAGCTTATAAGGAGCACAATAAATGTATGCCATGCAAACAAAACAAATGAAGCTAAATGAAAGCGTACCAGCAAAATGAAATTTATATATAAAAAGGAGCAAAAATAATTGTGTACCTTGGCCTATAATTGAGTCCCAACAAAAATGAAAAGACTTGCGACAATTGGCCATCCCTGGTAGCATTCCAGCACTCAATGAGGCTGCACAAAATTGGGTCACCTTTTAAGAATTATGACGTATACAAACAAATGCTAGTCAAGCTGCAATTATCTCAAGTAACATAGCAAAGTGTGCCCTTTTGATATCACAGCAGTTACCTTAGGAAAGCCCAATAGAGGATTTCTATCTATAGAGCTTGCTTGGGTGCAATATTCTTGTGGGAAGTTTTTAACTGCTAAGAGAGTAAGTAGTAACGAATCCTATTTTTTGGTTTTTCAGGACCATAGTCAATATGAAGTTTAGTCTGCAGCGGCTGCTGTAACATATACATTAGAGTGACCTTTTTCGCAAAATTTCACAATAACCTTATCTCCTTAAAAGTTTCCTTTTTACCTGCGAAAGTGTTTGATGGACAATAAGACAATAACCATAATTTTCACTTTTTCCGTTTTTGACTGTATTGTTCTCATAACCTTTAAGAACTTGTATCCAAACTGCATCAAACTTTTGCAGTCTTCGAGTCGACAGATTATGGAATTTATTTCTTGTGATAAGAAGAAATACAGAAGACGCTGTATGTTAAAGAAATGATTCTGATGATTTCGAATAAGTTGGCGTTTCCTTATCGAAGCTGGACATTGGTGTATTGACATTGCCAAATACTCTCTTACTCGAGATGCAACTTAACTTCAAAAACGTGATAAACAGGATAGTTCTAGTCACGTTAAGTATGTGATAGGATTAATTGTGAGAATTAACTTGGCACTGATGTGGATCGCTTTTAATCTTTGTCAAATCATTGTAAGTGCTTCAAAGCACACATTAAAAACATTAAAAAGGATCTACATTTGGCCTTGGGAAGCAAGTTGAGCATGGGAAGACTTAGATAATGAAATAAAAAAACGAACTTCTTATGGCCGGTGTGGATTTATGTGCAAGACCGTACAGTTGAAACTGAAGAAATTCAATTTTTGACCTCAAACTAAGCTAAGTCTAAGCTTAATTTGCTCCTGGTGTAATCTCTTATAGGATGCGTAAAAAAATGTTTCCAGATATTTGGTTCCACAATACAATGGTATTCGAGAACTTAGTTTGCAACGATTAATTCTCTCGAAGACAGAAAATTTCTATCTTTTAAGTTCTTTAACAAAAACGGACTAAGCTCAAATGGTAATTTGGTCACATCCTATTGATTGACTTTTAAATGGTTTTGTTTGGTTTTCATATACACCTGATTCTGTTTTTTTATGGTTTTAAAATAATACGATATAGAAAAAAAAGATTTCCTAAAAAGCTATTTAATAGAAATTTTACTGAAAAATATTTTTATTTTCCAAATATTTTAAAAATTTAGTTTAAGAATTTATTTCTATTTATTATTTTAGAAGATTTTTTCTGAAAAATATCTGGGTGTAAAAACGGAAAAGCTGTAACTGAACTTAGCCAACTTGATTTTGTCTATTCGTGGGATTTTTAGAAAACAATTATAAATCCTTGTAGTTGTTATTCTGAAGTGTTAAACATAAGACTCTTTACAACTCTGCAATGCAAAAAGCGGCCAAAATTAGTGATAAATTTTTCACTGCGATCTTCACGTTCCTGGGCAGTACGATTACATTGATAATTAATTTGATTCGTTGCATCTCTTCATCATCATTCATACATCATGCATTGATTACATTAGGAGACGGCATTCCCAATTGTCCTAATGCTTTATTAGCCATCGCCAAGCATAGATTTGCAATACGAATAAAAGCTTCATTGTAAACTTCCGGCGTAAATTCCATCACTTGACGTGCTCGAAACAAAATATCTTCTGATAAATAATCTTGATACTTTATCTACAATTCAGGTGGATTTGATGGAAAACATGTTGCCAAAATAATCGCAAATAGAACACGTATTTGATATGGATGAGCAGTAATAGCAGCATCTGCCAAAGTTTGATCCCAGTGCAAATCATATTCCATCAAATTTAATTTTCGACATGCCTCTCGATACGTTGCACACAATACGCAATTCACTGTTCTCATAATTAAAACGATGTAGGACCTTTAACATTGATTAAAACCTCCGTATTGACAACTTCTAACACACGCAAAAATCAGATTTGAAATTCATCGATGCTTTCATGAGAACACCCATAACATTTAAAACATTAGTATACGTACGTATGGCAGTCCAGGAGATTTAAGGAAAGCTTAACTATTAAATTAACTACGTTAGTTACTGGCAGAAGCCAGGATTAAGTTTGAAGTTTTGCTTGTACATATCGGAGATATATTGGAACTCAATTAAGTCCATTTAGTTTTGTTTTTCAAAGTGGCTACCTTATGTTTTAGAGTTTTATATAATGTATGCAATAAAAAAAATGCGTTGCCCGCTGGAAAATATTTGTTTATGCTAATCTCTTCAAAGTAAGCCACTAAGTGCTTTTACTTTTTTCCTTTTTCTTATTACTGATGAACATTTTTTTTACAGTACTAATCACTAGTTCCTGCGACTTTTCTTTAAATAGTTCATAAACTTAAACGTGTATAATTTACCTACCAATTATTAAAAAATTAAATTCCTCAAGTTATGTAGCTTTATTTAAAAAAAAAAACAATAAAAGTAGAGAAATATTTAATTAATGCATGTCGCGCTCTTGTTGAGAATAAAGCAGCTTCCTGTACAACTACTTAAAGTCCCTACAAAAAAAACAAAAAAAAAAGCACGTGTACGAATTAAAAATAAAAAAAAAGTAGAAAGAAAACAAGGCATTAAAAAAATGGAGCAGACGCAATGCAAAATAAAGCAAAGAAAGCATAATACATACAGAAATGCCAACAATGATGAACATTTTGCTGACAACAAACCGGACCGGTGTGCCAGGATGACAGGATATGAACGTTAAGGGGGGGGACCTTAAGAGCCTGGGAGCGGCACGAAAATCCGCTTAGAAGCGCTAAACAGCAATTATCTTCATTACGTGCAAAGCGCACAAAAGTATGGAACAACAACAACAACGGCAAAGGAGCAGTCCAACAATTAATGAGCGCGACAAGACAATGCCAACTGGTTCATTGTACGGCCAACGGTGCGGATGCGGCAACGAGAGTGGGCTGAAAAGTAAGCCAAGTGGGAAGCTGTTTATGCAGCCACTGCTTTGCCATCGAACTTTCGACGGCAAGACCTTAAGCTGGCAATTAAAATGTCGCCACAAAGCCATTAGCATTTCAATTACTCTAAGGCCAGCCCTCGTTGTATGCCACCCACTGTGCGCTCTCTTGCTGATGAATGTGTTTTCGAGCAGCAGCTTCCTGTTTTCGACTTTGACTGCGACTTTGACTTTGACTTATACTTATAGTGCCTTGATGGCTTGTTATCAACAACCTCGAGTCGAGTTCTAAACGTTTTCTATACAAAAGCAAAAGCGCACAAAAAAAAGTAACCATCAAAATAAGAAAGAAATAAAAGAAATGAAAGTGTTACAAGCAATTTGCGCAATGGTTTCTACTCCAACGCCTCGTTTGCAAATCCTTTTGCCAGCATTGCGGTGTAACCTGAGCATGGGGGAAGCGGTGGCGGGGGTGGGCGGGCTGAATACCCGTACTCACACCCACAAACGCATATACACAAACACGCATTATTAAGTGCGTAAGCGTATGTGTGTGCCAAACAAAAAAATAAAGCCGGAAAAAATGGAGCCGAAACCGACTTGCCGCCATTTTGCACGTAACTGACATCAGCGCGCTTATAAATCAAGTTGCTCATACGTGTGTGTCAGTGTGGGTGTGAGTGTGTTAGTGTCAGAGAAAGTAGGAGAAAGTGTGTGTGCCCTCTAACAACAATAAAAAAAAAATGCGAAATGCTAATTTCTAACAACGAAATTTTTATACTCTTTAGGTTAAGAGAGTTTGAATGTCGAATATTTAGAGAGTGTGACTAAATTCAGGATTAATTAGAAGCATATCATATAATGTATATCTTTGGATTTCGAAGTCCACTCTTTCCTAACCAACTTGTCGAACAGAAGTTTGCCACAAATCGTATTTACAACGCATAGTATATAATATAATCTTTTGCATTAATGCCTGGGAATTCCCTAGTCCAAGCTAAATTTCGAAATCTTTGCTGCGCAGCGCCTAAGCTTGGCTTAGTTGCCTTGTAAAAGATACTTTTGAGAATCTGTTACAAAACTCTGGGAAAACTTATTATACCGTGTGCACAACAGCACGCACACAATATCAAATCGCATATGTAATATGTATGTATATACATGGCATGTACTATATACGATAAAACTCCATTTTGAGTTCATGAATTTCTGAGCTTCTTTGAAGCCAACAAGCCTTCAGATAAAGGCAAAGTGAGGGAAAGGGCAAATGCTTAATAGAGTGGGAGGAGGCAGCCGCAATCCACAAAATGGAGGTGAAGACAAAGTCAACGACAAAGGCAAACTTAAGGGCTACAAGCAGAATGACGGCCCTGGTGATGGTGATGGCGATGGTGACTCTTTGCTCGCTCATACATGATTAGATTAATGCCTTTTCTAATGGGCCCCCAAATTTCTTTGCGTGTGTGTGCGTGCTCCTGAGTAGCAGTAGGAAGTGCGGCTCTGACTTCTCCTTAGGCTTGGGTCTTAAAAATATAATAATTCTTTTTTGGCGTATACTATATGTAGAAGTGCATAAAATATATTTTTCAGATTTAATTTTTGCCTTTTTTTTTGTGCTTGTTGAACTTAATTTATTTATTTAAGACGTTAAATTTAAAGAGCAGCAACCACAGCCTCAGGCAGAGGCTACATATCATTCTGCTTGCTTTTAAATTGCCTTGGCTTGGACTCAGACATACAGTGACTGCCAAATGTATGCGCAGCAATGTGGCAATAAGTAAATTGGATACACTTAGATAAGTAGTTATAAGTAAGTAACTTTTGTCTGTGTAGCATATAAAAGGCAACAGCATTTTAATCCTTAGTAATATGCTTAATGTGATTTTGGGCTTATCTCTGCATGGGCTGAGTCAAAATTACAACGAACTCGAGTTTTTTGCAGCCCTGATGCAAAGAAATTCTTAAGCAGTAAGTATAAAATGTTGTTGTGAGCTTAAATAAGTCAGCCGCTATTGTAAAGTTGGTAACAGTATTCAACATTAGAGCCTACACACATATTATAACGCTTGATCCAATCATCCATACACTTCTGGTAGGCCTGGGCAGGGATGGCTTTGAGTTCCTTCCTCGAATTTTGTTTGATGATCTTAATGGTGTCAAAACGCTTCCTTCTTAAGGGCAATTTGAGTTTGGGGAACAGGAAATAGTCACACGGTGCCATATCTGGTGAATACGGAGCCTGAGCGACCACATTCGTTGAGTGTATGGCCAAAAATTCCAAAATAATGAAAAAAAAAAATTCTACGTTTTTGGCACGAGTCGCGCCGCGACGCGTTTCATGCCCAAAACTTCAACTTCGGCTGATCCATATGAGATGTCAAGGTCTGAAGCAATCTCACGAATGACGTCACCTATGCAAAACAACTTTTCAAAGTAACTCCCATTGAATTTTCTAGCGCCGCCTAAAAGCTTTTACTTCAAAAACGGTTCAGAGCAGCTTTCGTACGTTTGGTTGCGAACCAGTACGGTAGCAGTACGCAGAATTTCGAACAAAACATGTTTGCGCTTTAATGTTTTGGAAAATACAAGTAGCTTCATTTCAGAAGCCAAAAAAAGAGCGAGTGAGAAAAGTCGTTTAAATACTTATTAAAAATTTTCATAAAAAAAATTAAGAATTTTTTATTATGGATTGAAACTTGTAATTTAAAAAAAAATGAGCCAAAAAGTTGCCATTTTTGTTCGGAAGCGTTTCGGACTACAGCGTACCAGGTTGAGTAAAGTAAAACCCACTTATCGATAAAAAAAAAATACGCTCTACCCAACTTGCTTTACATAAATTACAAATAGCTTGTACTAGCGTACCAACCATTTTATTCTTCTTAAAAAATATTCATTTAGGACTGCTTATAATTTTTTATATTTCAACTTCTAATAAATAAATAAAAAAAATAAATAATTCCCTGTTTGACCCCTTAGAGAGGGGCATAGGGGATCTCTATCAATAACTGTTCGAACAGAGCCGGAACCTACAGTTTATAGCTGAATCCGAACGGCGGTGTCTTTAATTAATAGAGACTTTCAACTTCGAATAATTAAATCTTTTCAGATTTGCCCTTTTCATTTGCCCTACAATGAAATCCTTTTCCCTTTTAAAGAATTTTTTTCAGTGATTAATATTTCTTTAACACAGTAGGCAGTTTTTATTTATAGCGAAATCAGACTCATTTTGCTGTCAAAAAACGATTACCAGATGATCCGAGTGAATAAAGCGGGCATTCCACAGCCGACCGAAATTCTTGAAACCAGAATCAATCATCTCCAATATCTTCAAAATGCTCTTAGTTTCAGCTTCTAAAGCTTTGTCATGGAATATTGACATTTAAGAGACGACAAAATACGAAAAAAATAATTATGATCCTCTAGGGATTATACACGGGGGTTTAGTTTTGTACTAATACACTGATTAGGTACTCTGATTCACTTTTGTAGAAAATATACTTAAATTCCAGGTAAAAGATACGAAAATATGTATGACAAAAGTTGATCGATCTATTCGAGCGAAGAAATAACGAACATTTCTGCACAAAATCAATTTGGCTAACACGAAACAGAAAAAGCAAACGTGTTCGCTTAAAAGCGGACACAGGGTGACCCTATCCCAAAATCTTATCGACAAATTTTATTATTTATACGAAATTCACTTTCGTATTTTACCAATAGATATGGAGCTCTGACTCTACGTTTTTAGCGCCACTGAACCCGAGTTGGAAACTTACAGGCCTTTAGTGTGCTGACAAAATCTTCAAAATTCATTGCTTTATGGTTGGTCTGAACTCCGAACGGAAAAATCTTATTTATTTTTAGATACATTTTTTTCCCAATAAAAATTAACTAATCGCGGGAATTCATTTTTGTTGGGAAATAAGGTTCTACGTCAAAAGCTTTCACTACATCACCAGAATTTAAAGTATGTAAATAGTCGCAGGTTGCCAATCAAAAAAGTAAAGCTGACCAAATCATCAATATACAAAACTTGAATCTCTTATGTGCGCTCATTAATGACAACAAGGATACCTACCATACCCGGGAGTAAAGGAGTAAAGCTCACATGTGTTACCCTTTAACTCTGATACTTGCTACCTGTCGTCACTAACAAATCGACCGTCAAGTTGCATGTTAAAAGTCAAAAGTCAGCTTCCTGCCTTCAAAAGCCGAAAGAAAAACAAATAAACAAACAAAGTTGACTTAAGGCATCTGTCCCGGTATAGTAACTGCCACCCACGAGGCGTATCATCTTTCATGCTGTGCCGTATTTACATTTTCCCGAGCGTTGATGGATTAAAGTCGTAATTTTTACGCTACACTGATGGGTCAACCCCCCAAAGCAACGGAAGCGCCGCGCCCTCCAACCAAGCAAAACAGCAGCAGCAGAGTATTACTTACAAGTTGTGGATTATGTAATAAAATCAACATTTTGAAGACAATTTTGGGCTATTGTAATGTTGGCATTGTTCAACAATGGATTAAAATACACATTTTTTTGGATCTTAGTCCAGCTATATAACATTGAATTTAAAAAAATAAAACCCATTGACTCAGTTTGTTAAAGAATTAAAAACTGGAAGGAAGCTCTAGTCGGTTTCTGCGGCCCAGTTGATCAGTATCCGTTCCGTCAGCTTCAAGATATCATAGAACTTCATGTGCCAGCTACGCACAAAATAGTAGGCACCTTGTAGAAAATGCAAATCCTTATAGGGACTAAGATCAAGCAATGGCTTATCCGCCGCATTCAAATTGATAATCAAATGCTCGAAAATGTGACGTCCCAGTTTACTACCGAACCCATTAAAGGGTATCAGCGCCAACTGCTTAACATTTGAGCCATGGCCCGGACGCATGGAGTTGCCCAGCAGCATGACAAAATCCAAGTCGTGCACTTTGGCAAATGTTTTCAGTGCAACATCGGCATGTTCGAATGCTATAAAACGTGTCACGGCCATGGGGAAACAACAAACGGCGGTTCTAAACAGCTCCTGGCCATTGCTGGTGCACAGAATCTTGAACTGACGTCGCAAAATCTGCGGCATGGTCAAGTGTCTTTGATCAAATTTGGCCTGCATTAGATTCTGGAAGATCGATGCACGTTGATGGGCCACGGGTATGCGTAGACTGCGCTCCAAAAACAGCAGCATCTTATAGTCACGCGGAGCGGTCAAATGACGACCTCCAACAAAATTTATATTCTGCAGCAAAATGGCAGCATGTAATAGTTCCAGCACCAAAGGACAATCCGCCTTGGCGTAGTTTCGTTTGGGATCGGCAAAGCCCTCGGCTACTATAGTGGCAGTGGCCATTACCTGCTGTATATTGATGACGCAGTTGGCCGGCAGACGAGCATGCTCCGGCTGATATGGATGTATGTCGTGTACCTCCTCAACGTTTTCATGAAAACCACTGACATGATGATTCACCAATATGAAGCGACTCTGCTCCAGAATATTTTTTTGTATATCATCGCGAAATATCATTTGAGAGCTGCAGATAGCCAGCTTCTGGAACAAGTAGCACACGTCGGTCTTGGTGGGAAAGTCCATGCGTAGCATATTTAAAACGGGCACAACTACAAGTGGTATGGGATCAGGATTATACCAACGCAAGAAGCCCAATGTGAGTGTGCTGACCACCGAGTCCACATCGCAAGACTCATCGGATAGTATGATGTGTAACTGGGTACGGTTTAACTTGGCCTTGAAGAAAATGGTGGGCTATAAAAGCGGCTTGACTAAACTTGCAACATTTACTTACATTTTCCACGAAAATTTGCGTTTGCGATAAAAAATTTCGGAAATCCATTTTGCAGCTTATGACTTCCACGGGTTTACGCGACGTATGCGCAGTCAATCAATCAAATTGTTGAATTTATTAGTTGTATAAAAGAAATACTTTTTGTCTGATATTTTTGGTGTGTTTAACAAAATAAACAAAGATTTTGCTACAGCAGTGCTAGAGCTGTGAATAAGGCAACCAAAGCCTGACAAAAGGTTCTATTTTTTTTAGGTTTGATTTTGACATAAACGGGTTACTTGGATGAGTTCAGTTTGTATAATGAATTTTGAAGCAAGTGAGTGCTGGGATTAAAAATTTTTTGCTCTGATGAGTTAGCTTACTAATTTTATAATTTTCATTTGCGTTAAATTTTATTCCTAAAGCGCTTAAAAAAATATTGTTAGCAAAAAGTGCTACATTGCCAAGAAAATTTGGAGTATTTCGAAAATTGAATTGCATTAAAAACTTTAAGCGTTTGCCAGTTTAAGCAATATCTCGAAAAACTTTGACAGGCCCCCACACATTTGGTCGTGCATGTCGAAATGTGCTCAGAACACAGCACCGCATTCTTGTGCGTCGACTGAGCGAGCTGGGTGAGCTGGGCGAACTGGGTGCTACCAACAAGTAAGCCCCAGGACTCTGACACGCAACGCCCTCAAAGTTAGTTGAACACTTTGTTTGGCTTTCGGTATGATTTTTTGGCGTTTACAAATAAATTCAGACGCGCCTTTGGAGGCACGTGCAGGGGCCCAGAGAAAGCCTCGATCGCCTGTCAGACGCCCTATGTGTCGTAATGCCTGACCTTGAGCCTGTTTTTTTTTTTGTATTTTGTATTTTGTTTCCTTTGTTTTATGCGCCCGCATTTATTCCATTTTCCAGCCAGTTTTCCACACACACACACACATAATGTGTGTTTGTGTATGTTGGGTCATTTAAATGCTACATTATGTTGAATATTCAATTTAATGTACCTTATAAATCATTTAGGTCCTTTTGCAACTGCGTTGGTCCTATGCTGGTTCTGCTCTGCTTTTCCTTGTCGTCTGCCAAAACTTTTAGTTTTTTTTTTGTTTTTTTTTATGTGTTTTTTGTGGCGTTTTTCCGTTTGTTGTCACACTTTTTGGCTTTACACGTTGACTTTTAGCAAATGCTTTTAGCCATTTGCCTTCCAAATAGTTTTTTAGACACTTTTTTTCGACAATTTTTGTTGAATGTGTTTTTTATTTTTGCAACATTTTATGTTTGCACACTTTATTGTTATTAGTTTTTCTTTTGCTCAATTGGCTAAATATTTAAAAGAGCATAAATTGTTGTATTAATTGTAGGGTTAATCTTAACAAGGTTTTGTTTTCAGCCAAGCTTGGTTAAAACAGACTCTTAATAGTTATTAGACGGTTGCTATTTAAAAGCTTTCGGCTACTTTAAGAACTGTCCCAATTTCTTTTTAAGTTGCTGTATATAGTTGTATATTGATCACTTCATTAAATATTTTCAAAATTTTCCCTTGATTTTAAAGGCTCAACTGAAAATGCATCTTTTGGATCTTTTCGTGAAAATATTTTACAGACCTAATCTGATCTCATCAACAGAAATATATAAAGTGCTTGGAATTTCGTTTATGGTTATCCCATTTAGTGCATAAGGCAACTCTTGCGAGCTCTCTTTATCAGGAAATTGTGCAAAAGAACAAAATAATAAAAATTAAAAAATTAAGTTCGTTCCTGTTTTTAATTCCCATCGGTCTAAATAGGAATCCAATTACGAAACAGATCTTTCTAAGCGTATTCCTTAGTTTATTTTTATTTAGCAGCTTAAATACTTAAGATGGTAATGGTGTGCCAGAAATTTATCGCAAAGCAGTAAATCTATCGGTAAGAGTTCCTATGCTCCACTGGGAGTCAACTATAACCGAAGAAGAACTGTATCACATAAAAAATTAAATAGAAAAAAATTTTCCTGTTTCCATATATTTTTTATGCACACCTAACTTTTTTGGAATATATGAATAAATATTTCTGCACATCGTTCATAAAAAGTTTCATAGTTAACCATACCAGAAAAAATGCCAAAGCTGGGTATTAAAAAAAATACCAAGGTACTTATTTGCATGAAGCGCGGTGTATTCCCGCTCAACTAAAATAAGTTCAAATAATTCTGTTTACTTTTGTCGGTTACCTTTGTGCTATTTTTGCGTTGCATGCTTTGAAGTTTTTTTTCGTTTGTTTACACGCAAAATAACAGCGACACATAACGGAATTTGTGCAACGGTAATCAGAACTTTGCTTTCGTCATAATATTCGCCTAAAAGGACTAAAATACACTATCAATGATCCTCAGGACTGCCGCTCAGGATTGCACCTAAGTTTTCCAAAGGTGGAAATAAATTGAATTAATTTTAAGACTGCACTATTATTAGAGGCTCTATCCTCCTCAAGGAATTAAAGGAATAAAAGATTATTATTAGAGCCTAAGGATAGTCATGATCTTGCACTAATTTTTTCACCGATGATTTACTTAAAGATGCATTTTTTTCAGTTCCTAAGAGATCGTAATACGTGGACTTGTGACACATTTTTTATCAAAAATAAACTTAACCTGGATAAGCCTGATCTAACAGAACTGTATTATAATAGACACATCTTTATTAATAACACTGTACTACAAAATTGAAAAAAAATCAAAGAACTTTTAAGTGACCTAGTGTACGTTGTAGGTCTTGACGAGTAGATCACGATAGTGTATTTCAAAATTGTCTAACACCCCCAAAATCGCAAGTTATTGCATAAAAACCGTTTTTGGTGCGATCACTCCCACAATCACAACGTCGCCATTTTTCAACCGATTTTCGATTGCTTTACGGTTTTGGAAAGAAGAAGATTCAAACTTTAAGATGATATACATTTGTTTATAATTCATACAAAGCAACTAGGAGATTTTTTAAAAATTATCTAAGATTTACACTTTTTTTCCCCGTTTTTCAAACTTTGACGTCTTTTTTATATAACATTTTGGTAAAAAACCTTTACTTTTTACATTGGATCTTGAAGAAATATCAATGCCGAGTAAGAAAAGTCATGGTTTATCAAAATCGGTAGATAAATTTTTAAGTTACGGTACTTATTGTGTACAAGAATAGTAAGCTTTCATCGACAAAAAAAAAAGTTGTAGATGGATAATTCGTTTGTTCATGAAGATATCATAGCCAAATTAGAAAAAAAAAAAATGAAAAATGAAGACTTAATTCCAGTCTGTTGAATCGTAATTAGCTCAATCAAAAAAACGGAAAAATTTTAACTTGAAATCATTGGGAATGCCAATATAATAATTTTACCAAATAGTAGATTTTTTTACATCAGTAATTATCATATCGCGCTGTTATGCAAAAATATCGTATTTTATAAAAATTCCGTTCTCAGAAAACTGAGTTTTTCCTGCACTTTTATCGAACTTTCGAATAATAAAAAAAATATTTCTTTAAGACGCATTCCATACTTTCTGTCTTATTACTATCACAAATATTTAAATTAAAATTCTATTATATAGATCACTAAAATGATTCCATATTTTCTGTCTTATCACTATCACATACATATATTTAAATTAAAACTCAATTATATAGATCACTATAATGATTTGATTTAAAATATTGCACGGAATATGGTCTTGGGCAGAGTTCTGTAACAAAACTTCGATTCCTTAAAAATAAGAATTATTTCGCATAACAGCTTCGATATTATTATTTTTGAAAAATATTTGGCTTGACCAAGTTATTATTAAAAAAATAAGCATTTTATGATATTTATATGTTTTAAATAATACAAACTCTTATTATTTTATTTTGAAAAGGTTGGAAAATCAAAACTGCCAAGTTGGCTAAAAATATATTGAAGCATCTACAAAATCTAACGCCGCTGTTTTCTAAAAAAATCAAGGCGTTTTAAATATTAATTAAATGAATAAAAATAAATTAAGGTGGATTCCTGTAGAGATTTCTGGCACAGCACTGCTTAAAAACTTCAAGGCTTGAAAAACTTTAAAAATTTTAGACCTACGCCAAGTTGAGAGTTTAATTATAATATTGGGCTTTAACTATTAATTGCTTTTAGTTTTATTAAAGTTTTTTAACTTTATTACCTTTTTAAAAAGAAACTGTTTTTTGTACAAAAAATATTGTTAGTTATATAAATGCACTTTCACATTTAACTATTTAAGTATATTTATATATATGCAGTATATATATATAAGCTTGTGTATTATTTTTAATTTATTTTTGTTTATACAACACAAAAATAATTTTTTTTAAATTTTTGCACACACCGTCAACGTATTTTAAGTTGTTTTGTTGTTTATTAAAACAATAAAAAAACACAAAAAAAAACCAACGCAATGCGCCTAAAAAATGGCCAACAAAATTCTTTGGCCGTAAACGCACACACATACACACAGTCGCAGACGCATGCACGCACGTTTCAACGCGGCCAACACAGAATTGCGAAGACACGAATACACGTATACAGACACTCACACACACATACAGTGACTGAGAGAAAGACGGCGTTTTTACGCGCTTGCTAACAAGAAACGTCTTGGCCCGCTCTCTTAACCCGCTTACTGGCTGACAGCAACAAACAGCAGCAGAGTTCAACGACAGACTAAAAGACGGCTAGCAGCGAATGCATTGAGTTGGCCAATTGCGCCAGTGTGGTGGATATTGTTGTTGCTGCTCAGCATGGTGAACAGCGCAAGAGCGCGGCCAGCAATTTAAGAGCGCGCTAAATGTAAGAGAGTGTAAGAGAGCGCTCGGCTGTGTTAAGAGCACAAGAGAGTGCTCGGCTGTTTTAAGAGCGCAAGAGAGCGTTCGGCAGGATTAAGAGCAGGACTAAGAGCGTGGAGAGCGTGAAGAGAGCAAATGTGGTGAAAAACGCGCCTTATGCTCACGACCTTGGCAGCTCCAAGTCGCTTTGTGTGTGTGTTAAACGGTAATGGGGTGGCCATTATTAATGTGTGTGCGTGCGCGTCTCCATATTGTTTTACATTAGCTATGAATTTTTTGTTGTTTTGCGGTCTTTGAACTGCTGTCACCGGAAATAGATTTTCGCCATTACTTAAAAGACTGTCATATGCAGACAAACATTGTTAGACGTCAGCGTCTTGGCTTTTCTTGAGAACTGTTTAAAGAAAACAAAAGAGTCAGTCGCGAATTTTAAGAAATTTGTAAAAATATTCAATAAGCCAATTGCTTGCCGGCCAATTTAAGATATTTTTATAATACTCACAAAGATAAATGTAATGCTACACGCACTTATAGGCACAAGTAACTTGTAATCCTTCAAAGGCAAACCTTTTTTGTGAAAAGATAAGAGCATTTTAGTTTGTTTCTGTAGAGATTATGAATATGTAGCACTCAACTTACCAATAAAGTCTAATTCCTGTCCCAAGAATTAAGACTAGGTGTGTAGCTCCCAACATTCATATGTTTTATTCCCAAAAACACATAATTACTTTCCAATTTTGTAACAAATTGCGCTCTCATTAGGCTCGTCACTCTTCATTTCCGCTGCCAAAGTTGTCAAGGCGTCTTGATGCTTTCTGTAAAATAGTTAGTATTAAAAAGTAATCAATAATATTTGATAGCAATAGGTAATAAAATGCATTTGGATAGTTGGAAAATATACCCCAGGCTAATAATAACTATATGCTCATTGCTTCCATTACATTATAATTTTTTTGAAGGATGGCTTAGTTTATAATTGTTATATTTTTTTGTTTTAGCTTATGTTATGCGTTTTAATACTTAATACTAAAAAAGGGATGGAGTTTTTCTCCATAGAAAATAATTATATGTGCATAACTCTATTTCGCTTTAAAAACCGCTAGATTTTATTATTACTTATTTGTAGAACTTAAAGTAATGTTAGTTAGATATCGTATTTCCATTTAGACTACGAGGCAATAAGTCAACCAGAATTTTATATTGCGTTAAAATTAAATTTTTTACTCAACCTATTACAAGTTCATTTTATATGTCTTCTTAATAATCATATTTCGCTATGATAGCAAAAATGTTTTTAAATGACATCTCTAAGATATTTTCAATCAGATTTTGGTCCGAGTTATTGTCGACCACTCCTTAAACATAATAAATTATGATTTTGAAGCTTCTGATCCGTAGTTTAAAGCCTTAGCAAACGAAATATCCTGTTGCGGCAGATAGATCCTTCGGATATGGTACCAAATCGTCGACCATAGACATAATAAATTAGGATGTTGAAGCTTCTGATCCGTGGCTTAAGGCCTGTTGCGGCAGATAGATCCTTCGGATATGGTACCGAATCGTAGCTCATGTAATTAAATAATTTCCTGTGCATTCCCTTTGCCATGAAATTTTCTATTAATTAAAGACACCACCGTTCGGATTCGGCTATAAACTGTAGGTCCCTGTTCTGTTCGAACAGTTATAAATAGAGATCCCCTATGCCCCTCTAAGGGGTCTAACAGGGAATTATTTTTTATATGTGACTAGATAAAGTGTTATGCCAAACATATTAGACACTTGCACATACCGCTAATGGCTGCCTATATTATAAAGGGTTTTCCGCGACCGATTCGTTGTTAACATATGTTAAAAATATACCTTATATCTTTTAATTCTGGTTAAATACCCTCAAAATCATCCAAATTAAACGTTTTCCATTGAATTCCATGTTCTTTGCTCCCTTTTTATAAATACTTTGAGCTATTCTAGAATGTAGTAAATGAGCCTTGAACATTGATATAATATAGTATAATTTCCGGCCTATGGGACTGTATATTACGATTCGGTTCATCTCACATATTTACACTACATGTAGTTTAGAAACAATAAGAATTCATTCCGATCTAATATTTTTAAAAATCGTCATATAAAATTACACTGTCCAACAGTGATTTAGAACTTTTCAAGTGACCTAGTGTACGTTGTAGGTCGTGATGAGTAGATCACGATAGTGTGTTGAAAAATGGCGACGTTGTGATTGTGGGAGTGATCGCAGTACCCGAAAAACGGTTTTTAAGCAATAACTTGCGATTTTGGGGGTGTTAGACAATTTTGAATCACACTATCGTGATCTACTCGTCAAGACCTACAACGTACACTAGGTCACTTGAAAAGTTCTTTTATTTTTTTTGATTTTGTAGAACAGTGTTATCAACTAGCCCATTTCGATCATCCGCCAATTTTAGGTATTGCTACGCTGCCCTCGTTTATGTATTATCTAAATTTTTTAAGATTTGCGATATTTAATTAAAATATAAACAATTTTGAACACTTTTAGCCCAGATAGAAGGATCCATTTAGTCCTTCCCTGCTCTTCGTCCTACTTTTCAGTATCCGCAAGCATTTTTGACTAATGTGATATCTATTTGATATTTTTCATAAAATTAATGGTCCTTTATTAATTTTAAATTATTGCTTTTGTATGTGCTAACAACTCTTGAAACTTTCTAGCAAAATTATAGCCCAAGTGGAACTCGTAAAGCTAATAACTCTCTATGTACATTTAATTATTTTCTATGAAAGGTAAAAGGACTTAACCTAAAGGTAACCTAAAACGGCAAAAGCAAGGAAGCTTGTTTTGTGAAAAACGGACACAAAAATTTGCATACTCAAAATTAAAGTTCCGCTGCATATAAGTGAGATATATAAAAAAAAATGTATGCGCATATAATTATTTATCTGGGGTATGTATTAAGGATAAAAGCCATGAAATGATTATGATGATAATTAAGGTTATAGTTTAAAAGTTATTTATGCAATTTAATCCATTCGTGGCCACTGCAGCCTTTTTGGGTACAGCAATTGATTGATTTTAAAGGTTATCGCCAGTTAATGGATTAAGGCCTATGATTAAGGCATATAAGCAATTAGTGGCTGCATCTGATCCCACTCAGCGTACTGTTTGTCTAAAGACTTCAAAGTAATTACTTCACTTCATCATCATCATTAATTAGCCATTACTACAGCGCACCGATCTTGGCCGCATCCAGAAGCAAACTTGGATAAACCAATATCACCTTGAGCTGAAGTTAGTCAAAAGAAATGGCTACATTTTGCACTCCTTGGCTCTACATCAAATTTAGTCCGAATTCTTGACTTTCCTCATATACTGATGGAATTAGTTAACTGCGTTAATTTGAGCCTGTCAAAGTTGCTTGCGATTTCTTAGTTTTCATCTTTCTTATAAGATCCTATTTTTTTGATTTTGGGAGAAGAATAAATACCTGAATAGTGTGCAAACGTACGCGGAACAAGGTGCAAACCGAAACAATGCTTTCAAGTCGTCCTTTTGAAGTTTTTATTAACAACATTGAAGACCATAGAACTCCAAAAACAGTGGGCTTCAGTAGACACACATGATATGATATATTTTCCATAAGCGTATTGCATTTTAATAAGATACTCCTGTGGGATGCTGCAGCCAAAGATATTGCCAGAGCACTTGAAGATCATTATCAACTGTATCAAGTTTGATTTATATTAAAACTTTGTTGTGTTAATTCGGCCAATAATACACATTTTTGTCTTATTAATTTTGCCAACTTAATAATTAGCAAACAGCTGATTTGGGCAAATCGCAACATAGCCGTCACTAGAAAACTTATCGATACGTTCGATGTTTTTGCACGCAGTTATCGGCAGTGCTAAAAATGTTAAACAATCTTGTATTTGTTATGGCTTATATTGTTATACATGTTTGTGTGTTTTACAACACTGCCTTTAACTGTTTATTAAAAGAAAAATAAATAAGCAATATTAAGCGTTTGGTTAAAAACTAATTTCAGTCTGTCGCAGTGCCAGATTTTTGCCATTATAAACGTCAGGAATAAATCTCGACTTACTGAGAAAGTCTTTTTCCCAGTTGGTAAACAAGAGCTGAACGCCTGCGCCAAGGAACCTGGAGCACAGCTAAAACTTGCCCTAGGTACATACTAGTAGAGGTGCCACACACGACAAAGCACCAAATAACCCAAGCCCCTTGGTCGCGTTCAGCAACTGGGAGTAGTCAAGCAGTTCATCTTAGATAAAGAGCAAAGCGTGACATGGCTATGCATCCCATTTGGATTCCAAAAGCTGTTGAACATTTTATAAAATTAATCTAATTAGCTTGCAAGCTGATAAGCATCCTTAGATGCTGCTTGAGCAGTCTGCCCACAGTCAGTGGCTTAATTGAAAAGAAATTCACCTTGTGTCCCTGGACATGTCCAGCAGCGGTAAGGCGATGTCGTTAACAAGCAAATAAAAAGCACTTCAAGAGCAGTAATTCCAATTAAAATCCTTAATTGAAACTTGTCAAGTTCGAGCCAAGCAGCTAAGCCAAGAATTTACGTTTTACTTGGAAACTGATACACTGGTTAGTTAGCAGACCACTTCTTGATAGCCTGACGACAAGGAATGTAGTGCATAAAGACGGCATTTACTTTAAGATCTCTCTTAAAGACCAGGATATTAATAATAATCGAGGGTAATTTTTTTTAAAGATTTATTCAAACAATTAATTGCAACATGAGCAGCACGTCAAGATTGTGTGCAGTGCAGCCTGCGATGAGCCTTTGTGTATGGATGGTGTTGTGGTGGATGACGCAGTGCCAAGTGCGTTTGGCTCAGATGCCCTGTGACGTAGAAAGCACGACTCATGATGTGGCCTTGACGCTGTGTATCTTGGTCTTATTTAGATATTTGCTGTGCGTATATGCTCATCTGTATATATACATATGTATATCAAATGCCTGATGCCTTGACCTGTTTATGTGTCTGCTTTTTAATGCAGTATTTTTTTTTGCAGATTTTCATATGCAATACGTAACATGAGCCTGTGGTTTGGTATGGATGTCGATGAATCATGATATGCACCTCATCGGTTTGACTGTATGTAATCTCTAGATTGTGATAGTTTTAATTTTAAGGTGGTTAAAGTATTCTTTGCAAGCTGTATGGGAATGATTTTACAGTCTCTGAAAGAGATTGTTCTTTAATTAAACTTCGTTTGTCAGCTTTATGGAATGCTCTTAGCGTCGCTATTCAACACCTACCTACCCGGCCCGTCTAGTGAGCGTGGCCTTTCCACCCTCCGGGCCCGGAGTTTTCACAGCTGCTCGATGTAATTACTGTCGTAGCGTCGCAACGCGTCGTGATTAAGTTTAAAGCTGTAATATAGCGGCCAGTACAATATACCCCCGGGTTGGGTTGTCTCTTTACGACCATGCCTACCCCTCATAGCAACACTCTGGTAATTCTCGAGGGTGTAAATATGAACGATACTTAAACTTAAAAAAGACATATTGTCAAAATGAATATAATAGGCTACAAATAATTAGTAGTACTCGAAATAGCACGCTAGTGCTGCAACTCAACACGTGCGCCTTCTAGAACTCGTTTTCAGAGATGCCGGCAATCTGTACAAGAAAACATAAAACTAAAATGGTAGCGATAGTGTTCGCAAAGGACGCATAATAGAAAGACTAGAGACATCGACGAGCTGGAAAAAATGCTCTTCTCCTAAACTGAGATGACCATAGAGTATCACTTCAAATAGTTTGATGAGTCACAACAAGAACTGGCCCACAGTAGTGGGGATACATGGAAGGACATATATTTGTATGATATACAGACGAGCTTTTGACTAATGAAGGCAGCACGCTGGGAGTCAAGGGATCAAGTAAGCAGGTCTCAGAAGCTCAGCGCATATCTGATATAAATATCGTGGACATCAACCTAGCAAGGTACTTTAAAGACAGCGATAAATGCTGTGACAGAATTATATATCCATTCAAGATTGGTTCGGCTAATTCGCCCAAATTAAACCTTCTAGGAAAACCAAGATGAATCCTAGGCCATACAAATATACCTATCGATAAAGCAGCTGATGAGCTGGCTAAAAACTATGCTTATGCATAAGGCCTAAAACCATCTGTGATATTGACAGACACACCATCACCTAGAGAGAAGGAAAGATTGAGAACTGATTGGATGAGCCTGCCTAGGCCAATTTGACGATTTTTACAACATGCATGGGTCTTAGAAAAGACACCAGTTGGTCAGAAATTTGCTAACAGGACACTATAGAACCGGAAAACAACTTAATATTGGCATCGTGAACTTAAAGTGGTGTTCACTCACGCAGCTAAAATTTGTTTTCAAACACGACACGCGACCATCTTTAGCTGCAACGTCTTGTTAGTAGCTTATCTTGGTACAAGTAGTCGCAACAATCAGATCGAAAGGAATTGAAGCGCTCCTTACGCTGATATACGATATGTACAGATTAAGTAAACATTATTGAAGTTGGATCTAATTGTCTTTCATGTTGATACAAAATTTGTTTTACGAGATATTGACGAATAACTTAAAAAAGTGCACAAGAACAGGTTTTTCGAAAAATTATCGAAAACGCTGCTTAAGAAAAATAAAAAGATTACAATTTTCGTGTTTCTTGAACCAAAATTACCCTGAAAAACACTTTTCTACGAAGGTTCATTTTTCTTGTAAGCTAGTGTTATAGGGTAAGAAGAAAAAATCTGTTTTGCAAGAAACTTTTACCGAAAAAGATTTTCATTCATTCATCGTAGGAACAATAGGATAGTTTTGTTAGCATTTTTTTTAATTCAATTTATTTGAAGTTTTTAATTTAACACGATTAATAATAAAAAAGCTAAGGACTTCAGGTAATAACGTTTCCTTCTTAGGTTAAATATAATGACTTCACAAATGTACAATGAGAGAATTTCGATAAACAAGATTGTGGGAAAAATTCAAAAAACCAGCTGAAAAAATCTACTTATCCATTTTTTACGCTTAAACTTTATAAAATCAATTGTCGTGAGTACGAACTAAAACCTAATATTATCTTTAGTAAGTGCATAAAAAGGCAACGCTATTTATTCAAAAGTAATTATCTCAAAAATAAATACCACTCATTAAGCCATGTTGGTATTTATTTAGTATTTAATGTATGCTACTTTGCTACGATACTTCAGGAGCCATCAAGAACGTCTGGTTCCTGTTACCATAACATGGTCAACTAATTGTAGTAGAAACTATTTACCAACTATTTTTTGCGCTAAAGACCCTAAATGTATCTTTAAGTGGTTTTCAAGCTTTTTAGCATTTTTGTTTGTTGTGGCAGTCCCCTCACTGGCTACCAATTTTAATTAGATGCTACAAATGTTGCATAACTTTGTGCCAATTCCAAGAAAATACAATATCTTTGGCATGTTACTTACAGATACTTTTTGTAGCAACAACAAAGTAGATGCCATAATGTACTAAGTACGTGTGTATGGCCAAGAGACAAAGCGCGGGCATGGTAGGAAAATTCAATTAAATGTTCATCAAAAACTAAAACAATAATGGCGCACAGATACAGTTACTCGCACAAACACACACATAGATACATTCCCGAAGCGAAAGAGCTAAGAAACGAGGCCACAATGAAAGATGAGAACTGTAAAAGAATTCATGTAACTGTAGCTGTAACTGTGACTTGGCTCTATAATCAGCAGGGCGGAGTAAAACGTGGGAGCAATGGCAGAGTTTGGGGAGAGTCCCACATCGGCACTGTGACTGGGACAGACGCAAAAGTTATAAAACGCCAGATAAATAGAGGGAGAGGCAGGAAACTGGAAATTACAAATGATACGGAAGTAATGCGATATCATGAATAATTTTTACGTTTTGAGTATTGGTAGCTGCGTGAAACAACTTAGCTGAATTATGGATGCTTTTGGTGCTTGCGGAAGGGTGCCTGTTGCAACTACAAATTTAACGAAGGACCAAACACTGCGCCAACTAGCAGCTGATGCCAGTAAAAAAGGGGAATACTTCAAGGAATTAAATTGAGCAACGGCTAAGCAACTGATGGCATGATGAAATTTTGAAATGAATGATGTATTGATTGACAAGCTAAGCCATGGAGTTGTCAAATGAGAATGTCCGGTGAGCACACTCTAGAATTTCGTGCGTAAGTTGGACTTTAATTGAGACAGCCTTAAATAAGTTTGCTGAAGCCATGACAACATCTGTTAAAGTCCTGCTTTTGCCTTTTATTTTTGATAGGGTATCAAGTAGCGGGCAAAACGTAAGACTTAAACTTGAGCAAGATGAATGTACAAGCTGGCTGACTACCAAATGAGGACTTGGCCAAAAATTAAAATACCAACGCATAAAAGCGAGAAACCATTTGATGCGGTTCAGCGGTTACTATATAAAAAGTCTTTAGTACTATTTGAAGCAAATGCCGTGGCCCTAGTTCCTCGAACCAACTTTTTAGGTCGCGTTCTTTAACCCTGATCATTTTGCTATTTCCAATGACCTCTAATATTTTACGATCTGATGCTGAAACATATGCTAAATAAGATTATTTTCCGGCAGCTTGCTCTCTGGCTGGGCACATTTGCACCATTTGCCGCTTAATGTGGCACTAAAGCGTGCAGTCCATGATCTTGGGGCGCCACAACATTTACGTACGGCCATAATACGTGCCATAAGCAGTCAATGGAGTACCAAGTTGTCTAGTTGCCAGGCCTTAATTATGGGAACCGACACGTAACCCCATGGTCCTAGCCATTAAGAGCACGGTGAAAGCTTTTTAGCATTTATTGGCTGCTGCTCCAGCCCTAAACTAAATAGACAATTATAATATCCAGTATGGATTTAGAGTGCTCTGGAGCAACTGACGTTCACTATCGACCTAAAATTCCTGCTCATTTGGGGTTTTAGAATCAGAGTTGGCTTTAAAGTCTAAATTCAATTATTACATTGGAGAAAGAACATAAATGTAATGGATATTAAAGCTAGTGTACGTGCGGTCATATATTTTATGTTTAGATGGAGGACAAAGCCCCAACGGGTAGCTTCATTCGTCTAACGATTTCCGTAATTTGTGCAACTTTTTCGGCTTACTTAAATTCTAAGCGAATGTGTGTCTGTCTCCGTTTAGACAGTTGTAATTAAGTCTACGACAGCTTTAAAATATTTATTGTACACATTTAAATTTTGTTATTTGGGCTTAAGGTTAGCCTGAGTGGCGAGCCCAATGGAAGATTTCAGATCCCACCAAAGTTAAAAAAATGGGTTAACAATCTTTTGTAAGTTTTTATATAAAAACAATTCAATATGAAAAACCCGCCCTAAGATTACATCCTGAATCCTGATTAGAAGAGTAATATAGCCTCAAGGCGCGTAGCAGGGTCAGTACATAATTTTTACCCTTTTAGAGTTTCATTTATATCGTACATGCCTAGGATTGCAGTGTAACTCTATTCAAAATTGAGTTGGAGGCCAAAGCCTGAAACTTGAAAAGTTTGAGGAGGTCAACAGAATGATTTCGCTCATTTATATAGAACTCAATATATTGGAGTAAAGATGGCCAAAATAGCTGACAGCTGCTGTTTGGCCAAGTTTAGTGTCAATTCCGTTTTAAATTTGGCTTATTAAATTACATTTTTTTTTTGCGGGGGTGGCGAAAAAAAAACCTTCACAATAGAGTTGTAAAAGAATCAAAGCCAAGAAAATCAACAAATCTTTATTTTTATTTTCTTTTTGTATTACAGCAAAAACTTTTCAAATAAAAATCAAACAAAATAAGAAAATATTGATAAACGTAAATACAAAACAAGAAACGTGCACAAATCTAATTTCCAAACAACACCAAACAAAAATTGAAAACGTAATGGGGAAGACCAGGACAGAGAAACAAATGACAGACGACAAGGACGAGAGAGGAGGAAATTTAATCTCGGCAATCTCTTGTCTCTAATACTACAGAGGCTTTGGATGCATTCGAAGATTTCCAGCAATCATCGGTAATGTAGTTGAAATCTCATAAATACAATTATTTATTATCAGACAAATATTTTCTATATATTTAGAAAATGCGGACGTCAAGTCACTGAATTCACCATGCTTGGATAATGCGAATTTACATTTACAACAAGCAGCGATTCTTGAAATTGAGGAGATCTCTGATGGTAATGAAGTAGAAACTTCTGGAATACTCAATTTATCATTATCATTTATTTCGATTTAAGAAGTCCCAGAACAACGTCCTTAGTCCTTTAAAAACGCGGACGTGGCCAACGAAGTGTGGAAAAAAGTAGTCACCATTCTGACAAAATGTTTTGTGACTACAACTTTAAAGGCCTTGAAACACTGGGCTTGTACAGCTCCAGCTGGGGAAAAATCGACTTGGTGTGGGTTTGGAACATGTACTGACTTTACTGCACCTTAGACAAGAATGGGAGTACATAACCCTGAGTAAGTCCTATATTGGTTTGTTTTATTGTGAAAACCCCTTTTGGACCCTTTACTTTGGGTCCAAACGAGATCGACGAAGCTTGATCAAAGCATTCCATACACTTGGATTCGATGTCGAAGCTGCGGAAAATATGAAGCTAACTATAAAAGTAACTTCACAAGAAGTCGAGACGGATCAACTGCTAACTATACGTAACAAAGATCCAAAGGTCGTCAAAATGGAGCTTCAACAGCCAGCAATGTCAAAGAATATTAAGAACTTTCTAGCTTGCATGAAGACTCTTGAAACAGATGATGACCCGTTGGACAAGGATTGCGGGCAGTGTAAGAACCTGCATGGGGATGACGCAGATCTTCGGACTCTGATCAAGCATTCACTTAATGGTTTCCAGCTAAAACAAGATACCATAGCCAAAAACAACTATGAAATAGTGTATCTGGAAGATGCACTAAACATGATAGCCATGAAGCACTCCTTGCGAGATTGCAATTGTTGTGGCGAAAATCGTAACAAATAGTTTTATTTTTATATTTTTTTTATTATGTTAGATTTGTTTCTTAATCTTCAAAGGAGTACTTCAACATTTAATGCTATGGTTAGTTTCTGGCTATGTACACAAAACAATAAATATTACTATATGAGCGGAAAAATGGGAGTTTTCTTGAAAATGTCGGCGCTGTCGGGATTGCAAAAGACTACAGACGGAATTTGGTGGTTCCGGCTTGGTTCAATAATTGTTGTGCCAAATAGCATAAATTTGTAAGCTACGCAATTCTTCTACGGCTGGTATTTGGAGATACAATGTCTTAATGACAAACTAAGCATGGTATGCCTCTATAGTTTATCTGCTTTTTGAGATCTAGATGCTCGTACGTTAGTACCGACGGACCAACCAAGGCAACTGTACCGATTACAAGCAGTCAAGACTCGGTGGATCTTCTAAAAAGCTGCTTTCTGTGCAAAGATTTGAAGTTTTCGTTATCCAATTCTTTGGTTTTTGATCATGATATAAGATGCTAAAATAGACGCAGTAGAAATAAAATTTAGCTTTTCAATATACGCATCCGCTCATAAATAATAATTTATAATGTCTGACTTTGCTGCGGCTTTAAGATGTTCCCGGAGGTCAGTAACAATACCCAGCGATTGGTTTGGAGTCGGGCTTAGTAAAATGATTTCTTGTACTGATGCGACAACACATCGTCCTTCACGCAACAACTGAAATTGTTATGCTTTTTTTTTTGAACACACTCTGACTCCTTATTCCATTTTTGAAAATTTGAACATGAATATTATTCCAAGATTGTGTAGTAATCAAGGCGGGCATAGCCAACTTTGAAGGACACTGTATCCTTATAAGGCAACTTCAGAACTCATCATCAGTGGTTTTTACAGCCCAGTTTGGGTCAGAACCGCCTTAAGTGCTTGTCTCCAATGACCACGATATTTGCCAACTGTTCTAAGTAACCGCGGATGTGCTCGTGTTCGTTTTCCAAAAGGTTTCGCTTTTAGTATTCTTTTGAGAGGGTTATCTGCGTATCTTTCAACAATATGCACAGACCATCTTATTTGAACCGCATAGTATTTATGTACAAAAATAATAAAAAAAATATTTATATAATTAAAAAAACAAGATGAGCTCGACATGGTCGCTCTTATAAACAGTCTAAGTGTTAGCTTTGGTTATGTTAGCTCTAATAGTCTCTAAGATCTAGGAATTCAGACGCACGCATACGTCCAGCTCAAATTCTTTTGTCCTCCTTACCATGCTGGGAAGTCTTCGATGTCTCTCACTCTATATCGCTGATGACTGAACCCTACTGTAGGGTTGGTAACCACGTGGTACGGGTTCTACTAATTATGGAAAAAATAGCAAACGACTGATTCACTGGGCACAGATATCAGGGCTTGAACAGTCAAAAACCCTACTCTCCAACTACAACCCTAAGATGTTCAAAGTCATGATAACTGACGGGAACAACACCGCGAGAATCCTTAATTTTTCAGCGCCACAAAATTATCAATTATTTTCCATAAATGAAACTTCTTCTTAACGTTCTTCGTTTTTTTCTACAATATATTTTGTGAAAATCTTAAAATCAAAACTATCAACTTTCAATATTATATATTGGCCACAACCAACCACTGGGAGTTGCAAAGATGCCAACCAAATATTTAACATTTTCAATATGGCCGCACAAAGGCAAATAAAAATAAATAAAATAGAAAGCGCACATAACAATAACAAAAAAAGAAGAAAATGGCACAAGAAAAGCAGCAAAAAGGGTTAAATATTTTCATTTTTATGAACTGGAACTCGGAACTTCATTTGATGGTCTCTTCCCCCTTGGCTCATTTTATTGTTTGCTCTGAGCGCCAGCTGCCTTTTGTTTACCTTCTGCCTTATTAAATTAAATAGAAGCAAGATGCCAACAACTGGCAACAACTCAATGCTATGCTTGGTTGCACTTCACTTGGCCTAAAAGAAGTATGGCTTGGCCAAAGGACCAAGTGCCAAAACTCAACCCAAAACTACTTCAAGCAAATAGTAGAGCCTGGTGCTTTGGCTCTTGTCAAGTGATGACCAAATAACAGCTGAGTCTTTCAGTTTAAATGATTGCATTTAGTTTGTTTGTTAGATCAAAAGTTATACAATTGGGAGCAACGGAAGTGTCATTGCCCGCCCATTGAGTATATTTATTCCAGGCTCGGTTTTTAGCAGCATTATTATTTGGTTATAGTTTGGTCTAAACTAGGCATGATCTGTCTGGGCAATCGTCTCGATGGAATGAATAACTGCAAAACATTTTTCCACGTCTTCACACAATGGAATACAATTGAACCTACAATAATTATAAGCTTTTGCAATTATTCTTGACCAAACATTAAATATACTGTGTCTGTTAACACTTGGAATTATTCAGTCTCACCTGCTCAACCATGTCCAGGGCTTATGGCTTGCCGTTGATTTGTATGCATCATTATGCTGCTTGGCAAGAAGGCGCATGGTAGTCGTAATTTACAAGGTAGGAATAAGGCACAGTGTATAGAAACGGCTAGTTAATACATAATTTAGTCAGCTGTCAAAACAACAGCAAACTAATGTACATGCATTTATATAAGTATACGATTGTTCTCCAAACAAACTTTCTGCTTTTTTTTTTTTTTTTCCGAAAATGGTACCTCACAGAGAGTTGGGGCACTGCGACCAAGGGACTAATCCGTTCCGTTCCCATGTGACCGGCTCTGTCCCATACCAGCGCTGGGCAGTCACAGAGAATATGCCTAGTGGTTTCATCGTCTTCAAGACAGAGCCTTCACTCTGAAAAGTCCGATAGGCCAATTTTCTGTAGAAGATATCTAACAGTGTGGTGGCCAAACAAACTTACAAAAGGTTGTCTACACCCATGGTATAATTATTCAAGGTTGAGTAATGCTGACGAAGTAGTCACCAATTTTGGTGAGAGCAAGAAAAATAAGTGAGAATGCAACCTACCTCATGTGCAGTCGTTGTTAAGAGGCTTCGGCTGGAGTATCCTACCTTAAATAACACTGTCCAACAGTGATTTAGAACTTTTCAAGTGACCTAGTGTACGTTGTAGGTCTTGACGAGTAGATCACGATAGTGTGTTTCAAAATTGTCTAACACCCCCAAAATCACAAGTTATTGCTTAAAAATCGTTTTTCGGGTACTGCGATCACTCCCACAATCACAACGTCGCCATTTTTCAACCGATTTTCGACTGCTTTACGGCTTTGGAAAGAAGAAGATTTAAGCTTTAAGATGATATACACTTGTTTATACTTTATACAAAGCAACTACGAGATTTTTTAAAAGTTATCTAAGATTTACACTTTTTTTATTCGATTTTCACACTTTGAAGTCATTTTTATATAACGTTTTGTTTAAACACCTTTACTTTTTTACATTTAATATTAAAGAAATATTAATTCCGAGTAAGAAAAGTTATGGTTTATTTAAATCGGTCGATAAATGTTTAAGTTACGACGCTTATTGTAAACAAGGAAATTAAAATTCCATCGACAAAAAAAAAGTTTTAGATGGATAATTCGTTTGTTCATGAAGATATCGTAACCAAATTTTGAATAATGCTTAAGAACAATAAACTTACAAGTGGCAAATTTGGTCGCAATATTTTAAAAAACAAACGAAATACAACAAATTTTGTTAAAAAATCGATTTTTTGACCGATCGTTCCTATGGGAGCTATATGATATAGTCAACCGATTTTGTTGAAATTTGGCGTTTTGAAATTTTTTAGAGCACTTAAGCAATGTGCCAAATTTCAATAAAATCGGTTGAAAAATGGCGACGTTGTGATAGTGGGAGTGATCGCAGTACCCGAAAAGCGGTTTTTAAGCAATAACTTCCGATTTTGGGGGTGTTAGACAATTTTGAAACACACTATCGTGATCTACTCGTCAAGACCTACAACGTACACTAGGTCACTTGAAAAGTTCTTTGATTTTTTTCAATTTTGTAGGACAGTGTAATTATACCATGGTCTAAAACAACTGCTCATTTATATACAACATGTTTGACATACAACATGTGTGAACGAATTAGCTCAGTCGTCTTAGCTTATCATGCGGTCCAAGCCAAATGGACTCTCGACAGCTTTGAGTTTGATCAGACTTGAAACCTAACCCTTAACATGAGTCAAAGACCTGCAACAATGAAAATGCGGTCTCACCCAAACGTACTTTCAAAAATATGAGAGTCAGGTGCTGCAACGTGTAGATTCGAATAAGATATTGGGGCTCCAATCAAACAAGCTCCCGACAGGAAGAAAAATATTTTTTTTTGTGCACTATCTGTTTATTAAAATATACTTATAATTAAAATTTGTTTTTTTTTATACAGAAATACAGCAGCAATTTTATTTGTTTTATATAAAGATCGAATTTCTAAAGCAACTAAAAAAAATTTAATTATTTTTCCCATTTTTATTAAGTTTAGCAGGCTCACTAAATCCGAAGCCCTCAGCACGTCAAGTTCGAGTTATTTTGTAGGTCAACTCAATATCCTGACGTTGTAGGAGTTGATGGGACGCCGATTTAGCTTCGTATCATATTCAGTAGCTGGTATCTAGTAAAAGCATAACATTTTTTTTTCAACAAGCATTATTGGCATTTGACACTTTATTAATGCGGCCAAAAGGAACACATTGTGTAGTCAATAGTGTGTGTTTATCCTTTTGGCCACGTTTTAAGACAAACATATTTGGAATTTGTTTATGAAGTTGTTCTTACTGCTGGTATTAATAGCCTCATTAGTCTGGGCTATGTCTACAGCTGTAGGGTTCTTGGCCATGTTAGGAGTATGAGCTGCCTCAGGCAGCTTGTCACCTGTGCTAATTGTCAGACAGTGCGGAACTATCTTCCAACATGTACCACAAGTTTACTTAGGTTGCAATTGTTTGGACATGTGCCCCCCGGACTGTTCTTAATGACCATTATTGTTGGGGATTTGTGGTAGATGCCATGAGATTGAATAGCAAATTGGTAAAACAGCGATTTTGGTATTGAAGTCAATTAAATTGCTTAGGTTAGCCACAAGCTACATAGACACTTACTTAGTTTGATGATGATCAATGCAGTACATTGATTACATTGTACCACCAAGTGTCTTACATGGCATGCACCTATATGGTAATAAATACTATTTTACAAAGGTATTTAACCTAACGAAATCAATCCAACCTCATAAATGGCTGCCTATTAAATATTTACACCTCATCTGCTCATCAGGTAAGTCTCTTTTAAATGAAGAACTTTCCCCGTAGTGTAATATTTTAATAATGTCCCAACTTGTAGCCTTTCCCCTAGATACATATTTTTCGATACCTCCCAACCATAATAGCCAGCGCATTTGTTCATCTAAAACAATAGCAAAAAGAAAGACGACTCGTAGTCAAAACGAAGATACTCAGATAAAATACTGTAGTATGTACAACACATAAACTTGGGTACTAATATACAAAATATCAACTTATAGCTAAAAACATACAAAATAACAATTTTTACAACAGTTCTACCAAATAGTATTCATACAGTTCGGAATGCTAGGCTATCTAATAGTTTCTAATAGTTTCTGCGTAACAAATGAATTTAAATGGACTCGACAAAATAAAAAGGATCAGCACCTTTGACTAGAACATACTAAAATAACAAACAACACTTAATATACTAATACACAACTAGTATCAAATTGAAAGGCGAATTTTTAATTTAAGCTTCCAGGGTTTTTCCAATCGATCAATTTTTCTGTGACTTGGTTGAACTGTTGCATTGAACATTCGTGCAAAATTTCATGTCAAAATATTCATTAAAGTTTGAGAGACGCTTCGATTTGTTTATACGAACATACATACCAAAGAATATAGAACTACATAGAATGTAGTAACACAAGTCTTTGAAAACGATATTTTCACACTAAGTTAATGTAATATTGTCAAGAAATTCGCATCAACTTTTGACCATCGAAATAATCCTGCTCTATTACTTGCCTCCTTCCTTACACTTTCATACTGCTTCAATTAGGCATCACAATTGGTGATTTCAATTATTGATTTGGCTGCCTTATGCACCTAATCTTTTCACAACACTCACTTTTATATCACGAAATATAACTAAAAATCACTTAAACATTTGGTTACATACTACATATATATGTATGTACAAATACATGATCATAATAAAAAAACCGATACTGCTGTAATATTCTCAAAATAAAACAAAAACTAGAATTAAGAACTCATCAGTAGCCAGCATATTTATTATGAATAAATCCATTTATATGTACATATGTATGTTACAAACGCATATACATATGTATTTACTATATGCAATATGAACATATGTATGTACATAAGCTGTTTATAACGGTGCTTTACCGCTCATGATATACACATATGTACTTAAAACATTTATTTGTAACTTACCGCGTCAACTTGCCGCATAAACTTGTAAAAAACATCTATAGATGCCTTGAAACATTAATTTTTTATAATTTATTTAAAAGTTTATTGAATATAATACGTAAATATTTATTCGCGCACAACGCAAGCGCGCGCGTTCCTTAAACGAAAATTTCGATACAAACAATGTTGCATAGCGACCATTTATCGATTGTGGCGTTTTCAGCACTGTTGCTATCTTGTAAAAAATATTTATTGTCCAAATAGCTTGTGCAGTCTTATCTTAATTAACAACTTGGAATTATTTAAAATTCGCAATTCTTACTAAGATTGTTGCATAAATTGGACATTGTCCAGCTTGCAACTTGCCATTGCAAGATATTATCGATAGCCACAGTGCTGCCCATTCGTTTGCATACTCGACAACCGAACTGTCAAAGTTAACTGTGCTTTTTTTCTTACTTTTTTGTTTCCTTTGTCTCGGTAAGTCGTAGCACGTGGATCCATTTTAATATAATTGCTGAATAAAATTTACTTTATTGTTTTATGTGCACAAAGATAGTAAGATAGCCAGTTTGTTGCAATTTTATTATTACAAAATATAGGATTTCCTACAAATTCAATTAAAAAAAATACATAGTCGTTTTAACAAAGAGCTACAAATATAAATTAAAGCCGTAATTTAAAATTACATTTAATAAGACGAGTTAGATTTTTGCTTGTTGCCATTAAATTTATTTATTGATACAAAATATTTCTGTGCAGAGTAACTCGGCGCGGTAGAGGCAAAACTGTGACAGCTAAAATATACAAAGTAAGCTCTGTAAAAAGAGCCGCCATAACCTAATATTGCAATAAAAATAAGTATATTATAGAAGCAGCACAACGAAAAAAAAAAGATTGAAATGGAAACTGATTTTTCTAATGAAGCAATGGACGCTAAATCGGATGGGATAATCGCAAGTGACCAACAGCAGCAGCAACAACAAGAGCAGGTGATTATTTAGCCATGTTTAAAGCATTCGCACCTCAAAACTTCAACTTCACAGCCTAAAGTGTGTTGTCACTGGCTACATTTCTTGTCTTGATTTAGTAAAAATGCTAACAATATGAGAACCGTCTTGAGCAGGATGCTATATGTATTAACTTCTTTTCCATTTAATAATTTTTGACTTTCCGACAGCAGGAACGCATAACCAGCTCCCCGTCCTTTGCCATGGAAAGCGAGTTGCTTGCTGACAACGATGCAACATTCTCAGGCTATGTGGGCCCACAAAACCAGGGCGCCCTTAAAGATCATCTGGCTGACAATAATCAAACTAATCCGACAAATAAGACGCAATTTAATTGCATTTGGGTTTCCATTGATCTTAAGGAGACTAAACAGATGGTGTTCTACATTGATCGGACCGATACAGTGAAGAATCTGCTCGAACAAGCAGCTCATCAAATAGCCTTGAATCAAAAAAGCTGCAAGATGTTGCGTCTTCTCAAAATGAACAATAGAATAATACATTCAATTTGCCGAGAAGATGTATTGGTAACATCCTTGCTGGTACCCTCGATCAGCTTTCGCATTGAAGAGGTGCCCGCTGATGAAGTTGAAGTAGCCGCGAATGAAATGCTACTTCCCATAGCACACTTCAATGTCCTACTACATAAATCATTTGGCGAGTCCTTTCTTATTAAAGCGCGTGAAGGTGAACTCTATTCGGATCTGAGGAAGCGCATAAAAAAAAGGCTCAATGTGCCAGACGGAGAATGGAGAAAGTACACATTTGTAACCATATTCGAAAAAGGGACACAGCTAACCATTGGCCGTGCCCCTGTTGATCTGCGTATATTTCGCAACGGATCGCACATCTTGGGTCTCGTGATTATATAGACCCGAAGCGGGCCTCTCTAAAAAAAAAAAAACAATAATTTAAATATTTAAATAACATAAACCTGAGTTAGCACAGCATGTGAAGGACTAGAGATGTGCCAACTTAGAACTTTGGCGCACCAAGATTCGGTTTTTCCCTCGTTGTTGTGTGGCTCAATCAAACCTTGTCATACTTTTGGTATATATATATTTTATATGTATATACTATATACATACATATACGCTGCTCACACTTAAAAAATTGGGACGTCATCCACTAGCAGCAGCGGCCACTACGCAGTTCAATTTAGCTGTTTTCAAAAATTCTCCATAACCACTCCAAGGAAATCTAGCTTGGTTTTTAAAAATAAGCTAGTTATACAAAAAATAAACATCAGGATACCTTAAACAGGTATCTTAAACAACTATGTATGTATGCCAAGTTAATACTTCTAAGCATACATACATATAAATTTTTATAACACATTATTTCCAAGCATCTTAATTAAAACAAACCAAATGCATCAATTTTTGTTTTTAAATTTACATTTTCCATTAATGTAACTAATGTAGCACTACTTTTATTTACAAATAAAGTTTTGCATTCACATATATAAAAAAATATATCATATACTTTTTTTACTTTAAAGCTCCGTATGTATTAAACGTAAGCCCCTGGCTTAGGTGTTGCGTTTTGGAGGCTATTTAGCTCCGCTTTGCCGTACTACACTTAATGGCCACGAGCTCTCAACTGGCCTGGGCCACTGTCAGTTGGCCAGTATGCCGTGTTTTGGCTGTGGTTTCTTTTGAAGCCGACTTGGCAAAAAGTGCACAAGCGCTCTGAGAGAGAGCGTTGCTCATTTTGCGCGCCAGCAACAGTCGGAAGAACAACTTCGAAAGCACTTAATGGATCAGGACGGCTTTATAGATGAGCTGCTTAGAGCAACCAGAAGCTTGTTAAAATAACGCTGTATAAACTGCGCTGCTCCAAAGTGCATATCTTGTGACATATCATCAAGAAAATAGTAGGTCAAAATATCGATTTCGTTTGCCATTTTTCAGCGCCAATTGTAGCGTTTTCCTGCGATATACATACTTCATGTCATAGTCCGCTGGAAAATTGTGTCTTTAATATATGTAACTAAATTTCGGCAATCAGTGTTCCATACTCACCCAATAAATTAATTTACTAAATCCAACGGCTGCTTTGAAAACATTGCATCTAATTTAGATTGTCAAAACTTCTAAAGATTGAATGCGGATTATTCTGTTAGCTAATAGCACTTGCAAGACTTACCCAACTGCTCGTCTAGGCGCTCTTCTTTGCTACCTCTTTAGAAGTTGGTACCATGCTCATACGGCTGAAATTCAGTCATCAGACAGGTTTCCTATATTTCTTGTTTTGGTGTTGCTTCCTGGGTGAGAGCTAAGCTATCAGAAGCCAAACACAATACAGCTATGGCTAAAGTCAAGAGTAGACTTCAAGACTACTCCTTTTGGCAGCTCTTAAGTTGGTCTACGCTGCAACGGCAAAAGTAAGTAATTATACATTTTTAATAAGGCCCGATTTTCGTCGGGCTTATTAGCGTTGGCAGATTAGGCCTCCGGCTGTCTTTCATACCCTTAAGTGTCAGTTTTCTTAAACATTTTGACGCACTTTTTTGCAGCTACAATCAACGTATATTATTGTGAGGATGTCGATAAAAACTCGAGTCGCCTACGGCGGAGGATTATTGTACAGATTTGGTCAACTGCGTTGAGATTTTATGCAGTGGCAAATGTAACACCAATGACTTTACTCTTGCAATGAGTCCCTTTAAATAGCAATTAGGAATACCGGTCATTGCGTTGCCGTACGCCACTTAAATTCTTGTCCAAAAGAGGCGTTCAAATCCTAAAATTTTGTGCCGCTTTGCTTGTAGTTTTAGACGCACGGCATCCGAATAGTTTGCAGCAACCATCAACGTCTATTATTTTTAGGCCAACTAAAATGAAAGTGCAAAAATATAAATCATTCCGATTTTCGAGTTCAATTCGTATACACTTACAGTCCGCATTCGTAAGAATGGAAACTCTCATTGAAAGCCCCTTTTATTTCTTCAAAACAATTGTTCAAGTATTTAAAGTCATCAAATAGCGCCAAACGTTTTTGGCAACATTTATTAATCAGCTGTTGTAGTAAACAACGTTGCCATTGCAAAGTATTATCGATAGCCACAGTGCTGCCCATTCGTTTGCATTTTCTTTGACAACCGAACTGTCAAAGTTAACTGCGCTTTTTGTCTTACTTTTTTATCTCCTTGGTCGGTGTAGCACGTGGTTCGAAAAATACAATTGTTGTAAAAGGAATTTACTTTGTTTTATTTGCACAAAGATATTAAGATTTGTTGAATATCGGTTGAAATAAAGGATTTCCTAGAAATTCAATTTAAAAATTGCCGTTTTAACAAAGAGCTGTACATATTTAAGCCGTAATTTGAAATTAAATAAGACGAGTTAGATATTTGCTTGTTCCCATTGAATTTATTTATTGATACAAAATATTTCTGTGCGAGTAGCTCGGCGCGGTAGCAGCAACAACAGCGACAGCTAAAATAAGCAAAGTAAGTTCTGTAAAAAGAGCCGCCATAACCTAAAATTGAAATAAAAATAAGTATATTGTAGAAGCAGCCCAACTAAAAAAATGGAAAAGCAACCTGATTTGCCTAATGAAGCAATGGACGCTAAATCGGATGGAATAGTCGCAATTAACCAACAGCAGCAGCAACAACAAGAGCAGGTGATTATTTAGCCATGTTTAAAGCATTCGCACCTCAAAACTTCAACTTCACAGCCTAAAGTGTGTTGTCACTGGCTACATTTCTTGTCTTGATTTAGTAAAAAATTTGACAGTAAGAAAACCATTTTGAGCAGGATGCTAAATGTATTAACTTCTGTTCCATTTAATCATTTTTGACTTTCCTCTCTTTATCTGTCTATAACAGCAGAAACGCATAACCAGCTCCCCGTCCTTTGCCATGGAAAGCGAGTTGCTCGCTGACAACGATGCAACATACGATCCATTTAGATCCGAGGTAACCTTTTCATTTGCGGTGGAGTCTTTTGGAGAGATAGAAGGCCCTTTAATTTCGCCACCTGTCTTTGCGCGCATGTTGCCTTGGAGACTATTGATTATACCCTCGTTTCATGCATTAGGCGTTTTTGTGCAGTGCAATGCGGAAAATTCATCCGATAGTTGGTCTTGTTATGCCAGATTTACGTTGCGCCTCAAATGCCACAAGCGTGGCCGACGAGACCTCATACGGTATGATAATACAGGTCACATTTTTTGCGCTAAGGAGAACGATTATGGCTTTACTAACTTTATCATTTGGGAAGAGCTATGCCATCCAAACAACTTTTATGTTTTGAACAATACCATTACTTTGGAGGCGTATGTAAAAGCCAACGTACCACATGGTGTACTTTGGGACTCCAAAAAGCACTCGGGCTATGTGGGCCTACAAAACCAGGGCGCCACTTGCTACATGAACTCGCTACTGCAGACATTATACTTTACCAACGCTATGCGCTTGGCTGTCTATCGCATGCCAACAGAGGCAGATGATAGCTCCAAGTCTGTTGCTCTAGCACTTCAGAGCATTTACCATGAATTACAATTCAGTGATCATCCAGTGTGCACTAAAAAGCTTACTAATTCATTTGGCTGGCAGACGTTTGATTCCTTCACGCAGCATGATGTGCAGGAATTTCTGCGTGTGCTGCTAGAGAAATTGGAATCAAAAATGACTAACACCTCCCTGGAGGGGATTATTCCCGGACTATTTAAGGGTACTATGTCGTCTTATATAAAGTGTAAGAATGTGGATTATAATAGTACTCGGGATGAAACTTTTTACGATATTCAACTAAGTATCAAAGGTAAATCAAACATATACGAGTCTTTTAAAGACTATGTGGCATCGGAAACTTTGGAAGGTGACAATAAGTACTACGCGGAGGACTACGGTCTGCAGGAAGCAAGCAAGGGAGTCATCTTTATCAGCTTTCCTAAAGTTATGCACTTACATTTAATGCGTTTTCAATATGACCCCGTAACCGAAAGTTCCATTAAATGCAATGACCGTTTTGAATTCTATGAGCACATTCGTCTAGACAGGTATCTGGCCAAACCTGAGGAAACTCCAGCAGATTACGTATTGCATGCAGTTTTGGTGCACTCTGGCGATAACCATGGCGGACATTATGTGGTCTTTATCAATCCAAAGGCTGACGGACAGTGGTATAAGTTTGATGATGATGTTGTCTCCAAATGTGGCAAAAAAGAAGCTATAAAGCAAAACTATGGTACCAATAATAGGTTCTCGCATAGCAGCAATGCCTATATGCTTGTCTATATACGCTGCTCGGAGCTAAACAACGTGTTGTGCGAAATATCAGAAAATGATATTCCCAGCGAACTGAGTGAGCGTTTAGATCTAGAAACACGGATTGAAATGGCGCGTCTTAAGGAACGTAGCGAAGAGTTTCTCCATGTTTCCATTAATGTTATACTCGAGGAGTACTTTGAGGGCGTGCAAACTCGACGCCTTTTCGATCTCGAAAAGGTACATCTGCGTACATTCACCATGAATCAAAATCAAACCGTGAGAGAAATGGTGGCCATATTTGTCAAGAATTTTGGTGTGTCTCGTGATCGTATGCGGATTTGGATTTATCAGTCCAGCATTCAGAAATTTAAATATTTTAATTTTGATGCGGAATGCGATAGCACCATTGATCAAATAACAAACTCAAATAAATCGTGGTACATCTTTTTAGAGCTTGCAAAACCGGGTACCATCGGGTCGATGTTGCCGTTTCATCCGGAAAACGATGTATTACTTTTCATAAAATATTATGATGCGCGTAACAAACGACTATATTATATGGGCTGCACACAGCAACCGCGTGATCGGCACTTGGTTGAGCTGGTTCCCGCTGTTAATCGCGATATGGGCTTTAGTCAAGACACAGAGTTGTCAATCTTCGATGAGTCTGCCGACAAAAAAGTGGACAACTTAAATATGACTATTGAGAACGCGTTGTGCTTGCCTCCAGATCATCTACAAGGAAATATACTGATCTTTGAGCGTATAAATGTCGATAACAAGCAAGACTTACCCACAGTGGAGGAATATTTTACGGAATTTGTCAACCGCATTGACATAATATTCAGTGAAAAATGCAACTCCAAGGCAACCGACTTTACTCTTGAATTGTCTAATCGGAATAATTACAGTCAGATGGCAAATGCCGTGGCAAATCACATTAATTACGATGCAGAAAAATTGCAATTCTATATGTGCATCAGCAAATTCAGAGAGATGCCGGGCAATGCGGTGCCGTATACATTTAAGGGCACCATTCAAGATTTAATATCATATAAAAGGCACGGTTCGCTTAAAAGGATATTCTATGAAAGACTGCCGCTACGCGTATTTGAATTGGCGAATAAGCGCACATTTAAATGCATTTGGGTGTCCATTGACTTTAGTGAGATCAAAGAGCTAGTGCTCTATATTAATGAAAATGATACTGTCAAAAATCTGCTCGAACAAGTGGCAGAAAAATTAACACTTACCGACAACAATTCAAAGTCATTACGTCTGTTAAAGACCAGAAATCACATGATTACTTTAATTTGCCAAAACGACGCACTATTAAAATTTTTGATGAGTCCCATAACCTGTATGCCAGAGGAAAAACAGGCTTTCGCGTTGAGGAGGTGCCTGCTGATGAAGCTGAGCTAGCTGAAAATGAGATGTTGAAACCCATAGCTCATTTTACTAAGGAACCGCAAAATACCTTCGGTGTGCCATTTCTTATCAAAATGCGCCACGGAGAAACCTACACAGCTCTTGAGCAGCGCATAAAAAGCCGTCTTAATGTGCCGGATAAAGAATGGGATGGCTACAAATTATTTGCTTATAACGATGCAGCATTCAATGGAAGCGAATAATGTTAACATTGTGGATCTGAATAGCGATTCGATTATGTTCGGTCTTATACATAATAATAAGTCGCGCAAGCGCTCCATGAATAAATCGACTGAGAAAGGAATCAAAATATTTAACTAACTGACATCAATGCTAACAGACGTTCGGGTAGAAGCCTCGGATAAACGAACGTTTTAAATATTTTACACTTGCCTTAACAAAAATTTAAAAACATATAAAACATAAAGAGCTACAGAAGCAATTCTACAAGAATCTATTATTAAACTTTTTTGTTCTCAAGCATTACCTCAAAAGCTGGTTGGGGTCGCTTGTTAGAATTAGAAGTTAAGTGAACCCACAAATAAATAATATTTGTTTACTCTGAAGGTGTCATAAACTGCATTGCACATAATCGTACCCTGTTTAAGTACCTCCTAACCAACCCGTAATGACTGAAGTGTGCCTAGGGTTTTTGTTCTACTCCGACCGCAACATTTGTGGGTTAGGCTACTTGGGTTTTTCACTAGACAGGTAACAATATTTGACACCTACCTACCACCAGTTCCATTGTTTTGCTTAATGATCCTTTCTGTTTGTTTTTTTTCTATTGTTCAGAAGGCAATTGCCCGGATGCCATGGGAACTTGATGCTCTCACCATTTAGGCAAATGTTTATAACTAATTAATGGAACGCTGTTTAATGAGTTTAAACCTGAAGGAAGGCTGCTCATGCGCAATCCAGCTTACATCCAATGCCAAAACGTTGCAATTAGTGGTGCATGTGAGGATCCAGCCGGAGTAGTACTTAAATAAATAAATCTTGTAAGTATTTTTAATCTACCTGCCAATAGTTAGTCACTTCCCAACTCATACTTTTTTTTACCATAGAATATTGCCATCGACAAATTTCGAGATTGAGCTTATAAAAACTTCATGAAGTGAAAGATTGGGACATTAAACAATTTTAGGGAGAAGGCGCAATTTTGGAGCCAACCAATTGAAGGCAACACTTTCCGCGAAGAAGTCGCATAGTCCAGACGTCCCATTGAAGCTTTTTTTGTATTAAACAAGTGGAAAGTGTTATTATTCCTATACAATATATGTATATATAACAATATCCCATATTAATATGTATGTAAGTACTTAACTTTTATGTGAATGCATAATTTCAGAGCTTCCTATGGATTACAATTAAGTTAATCTTCCGCTTTTGCAGTTATTCTTGACCAAGTACTAAACATGTATATCTACCAACTTTAGCTCGGAGTCGATAGCATGCATCTGTTAACGCTCAGAATTGTTTAGACACACCTGTTCAATCATGTCCAGGGCCTGGTGCTTTGTATGCTTCATTATGCTGTTTAGGAAGATGGCGAATGGTAGCAGTCATAATTTACACATTATTTTTTGACCCGACATTAGGCTAGATTGTTCTGTATTATACTCTATTATACAAGGTAGAGTCATGCTGACGGCGTGTTCACTAATTTAGATGGCGGTCCCGGACTAACGGACTCTTCACAGCTTTGAGTTTGATCAGGCATGAAACCTAATACATAACGTGAGTCAGAGACCTGCACCAAGTATGAACATATCAGCTGAATCATTTTTGCTGAAAGTGCGGTCTCACCCAAACGAACTTTCGAAAATATGAGAGTCAGGTGCTGCAACGTGTAGAATCGAATAAGCTCATGGGGCTCCAGTCAAACAAGCTCCCGACAGGAAGAAAAATATTCTTTTTTGTGCACTATCTGTTTATTAATATATATTATAATTAAAATTTGTCTTTTTTTATACAGAAATGCAGCAGCAACAGCTTTTCGCTTATAATCACAGTCGATCCCATGGAACCCATGAATGCCAAAGCCGAAGTAACATGAGACCACTCAGTAGGACGTCCAAGCCAAATTGTTCGTAACTTAGCCGGCGGTTGTAAGCCTGTACTGCCTGTACATAAGCCGGGACCACGAATCGCACACCATTAAAGCAAATCTATGAATTTACGACTTCCTTGCGCAGATGTACCGCAGTACCGTCCATGCGTATCTAACGCTATGCTTATGAAGTCGACAGGATTCGCCCACGTGCCACGGAATACAACGATCAACTTCAAGATTTGTTTTTTTCTACAGGTGACTTTTGTACTGTATTGAGTATAACTTCTTCGGCAGGTCTGTCGGCTCTAGCAAATACAAAAATGGATCTACCTTTGGAACAGGGTTGCCAGGACAAGACGCTTCAAAGCGCACACGTAAAAGTAATAAGCCCTTATATTTATAATTTTTGATATATTTTCCAAAACGTTTTATTTCTTCTAAATAGCATTCGAGTCCCTCTTGTCTAATTGGAAAGGCCAAGATTTTACGTCTGACGACTTGCTCACGAAGATCCATCTAATCGTTTACGAAGCTATCAAAATTGATAATTATAAGGGCGTACTACCCTTACGTGTACGCATTGAAGCGTCTAGTCCTGGGTGACTCTGCTCCAAAGGTAGATCCTTTCTTGCATTTGCAAGAGGCGTCACCGCTATCAGTTAATCGCAAATATTATGATATCCAGTTTATGGGTTAGTGGTGCAAAAGGTACTTGGAAGATTGTCCATCCTCGGACTGCCACCAACGTAACTGCCACACTCAATGGCAGACGTCCTGCCGATTGTGCCCAGGCATTCTCTAACGGCCGCTCAACTGCGTTCCCTGAGGGCTGAATTGATGAGATCTTCCTGGCCCAAGCGTGGCCTGACTATTATGCCTCAGTCGGCTGTACCGCAGCGACGTCCATGCGTATCTAACGCTATGCTACCAAAACGTTCACCCAGCAACAGGATGCGCCCACCTGCTAGGGAATGAAGAAGACACTTCAGATATCCAGTTCATGTGTTAGTGCAAATGGTACTTTGATTATTGCCAATCCCCCGATGGCCACAAAGGTAACTACTACAGTCAATTGCAGCCGTCTTGTCGATTGTGGCCAGAACCTGACACAGCTGCTCGGGGATACCACTCGGAAGCCGCTACACCAACGCCACGTACCACTGCTAGCACACTTCCAGAGACGTAGACTATAACACCCAACGCTGCCGTCGATTTTTCATTAAAGTTCTTTAAATGTGAGCTAAAATAATTCAAATTTAATGAATTTTATATTAAATGCATTAAACAAATGCAATAGAAAGTAAGCAATATAAATTAAACATAATTAAATATATTATATACATAAAAAATTCTCTTGATTAGCAGTGATTAAATTTTTGGCTCATGCTGCTTTAAGAACTCATGGGACAATTCTGAAGGTCGTATTTCCAGCTCCGACCAAATGTAAATTATCTTAGCTCCATTTTAATTGATTCTTTTGAGCAATATTTTATGCGAAAAGGCGTTAAAAAGAAACTCTTCCAATCAATCCTTCTTTAAGAGCCCCTCACTTTTCTAAGTGGTATGCAATTTTTTAGTCAGTTCTAAAGCTATTTCAGGCACTTCTTCCAATTACAAATTTACTGGATCAGGATTACGGATTTATTCAATGGAATAAGATGAAAGATGTTGCTGTGTCATCAGTGTCTGTTACTTTGATCTCATATTTTTATTAGCCAGCTAGTTAAATCAATTAGTTGGCTAATTTGGTAAGCTAGAAAAGAATCCGTTGTAATTACACTGCAACTTTTTTCCACCCATAATGTTCGTCTCTTTGGCACAGCTACTAGCAACTAGGGCCTTCCACCTAGTGGAAAGGAATCCCATGAAGAATTGTGCAATGCACGCACACAGCTGCGAACATAATTAAATAAGCCGTGTACATGAGACGCATACTTAAATTTTCAAGGAGAGCAACAAAAACAAATCAAGAGGGCTTTACAAATTGAGCCGTAGAAAGCAGTTGGTTTGAATCAAGTAAAATCAAAAAGCTCGAAAGGATTTCCATAGCTGCTTTTAAATTCTGTGTGTAAGAATGTGTCTGATGTGTGGGTTCCCCGCTCTAAATTTATATTTTTATACTTTTTATTATTAATCGCATGTCTGCATACCGAAATAGCAAAATATCGGTATGTTGAGTAAAGGATAACTTCAAGCTGGCGCAACAGAAAAAGCGGCAAACATGCCATTTTTGATTTTAAAAAATGATAAATCCGCATCACAATACAATCTAGTATATAATTGAGCTCAAGAGAAAAAGATTATTAAGCAAAGAAAATGAAGAGATTGGTCCATGGAAAATAAAACGTACAGCATGACGAAAAAACCAGATACCCTTAGAAAATGCATTGCTATTTAGTGGATTACGTCAGGGTTCAATTATTGTCACTCCATTTGGCGTCCGTTCTCCCAAACGCACAGAATTATGTCTAGAAAAGGATTATGAAATAACAGTGTTATTACATGAACAAAAAGAACAGATCCAAAATATTCGATTGTAAGTCTTTTATACAAATATACAAATTTTAACATTAAACATACAATTTTAGTCAATTATTTCTTCGTATAAATTCGAAAGGGTATAAAAAGTTGTTTGTCTTAACTCAAGATGTGTCTATTGCACATCCAAAATGTTAGTTTAATCCGATTCTGTGGCTCAAATTTTAGGAACTTCAATAAGAAATCTTCAGCTGCATTTGATGCTTCAGAGTTGCTTTCCGTTAGTTTGGTAGCAGTAGTAAGTGGCTTTGTTGCAGCTGGCTAACGTGTAATATCCTCGAAAATCTGTGTCAGGTTCTGTCCACGCTCGGTAGGACTGTGCCATTTATTGACAATAGACCAAATTATGTTTTATGCCACCACTTGAACTCGATATCTGCGGATTTCTCAGTATACCCTGGCCGGTGGCCACATCCTGTAACTGAGTCAGCCTTATGGCATAAACTGGCTTTATAAGCATAGCGGATGTCCCCGATTCTGCGGCGGCCAGGGAACGCTTGGGCATAGTTGTCTCTGGTTGAATGGTTGCTCCGCCTAGCATTGCGTTAGGCTATTCGGCATAACAAAACACCAACTGTAGCTTGATGTTTGTATCCAGAAAGCTCAATATGTTTACCTTTGAAGACGTGTGATGCATGGATCCGGCTAGTGCATAGGGAGCTGATTTATACCACTGCGTGGACGTCCTACAAAGTGGGCGCATGCAGCTTCGGCGCCAGCATCCCTAGTTTCCAAGGAACCAACAGTGTTAATAAGCGAAACGGTGTCCCATGTGGATTTCTGTATTAAAAAAAACAAGAAATTTTAATTTTGATCCGTTTTAAAATTGAACAATTTAGTACGAAAGACTGTTAAATAATGAAACTAAAACTATTTGGTACTGAAAGAATAAAATAAGCCCGAAGCTGCAAAAACTTGCAAAGGTAAAACTTACTCAAATAATTCTTAAAGAACTAGAAAGATTCAAGTATAGATTTCATCTTGTGTAGCCAAAAAACAAAAAAAAAAACCGAATGGCGAATTTTAATCAAATTAAACAAACACACGACGGAAAAGGCATAAAAGAAAAACAGCAGCGCCAACTCGACTAATTTTAATATGAAATCGATAACAGTGTGGCGAACGCTGGAATAAAACATAGGGCTGTCGAGTGCTCTTAATATTAAAAATAAGCATAATATGGTGCGATTAAAATTTGGTTATATTTAAAATAAATACATACATATATCAAAAACTCGCACCTCTTGCTCAAGACAGACCTTTTTGAAAGCGTAGTCTTTCAAACGCGGAGAGTATGTTGGAGGAATTTATAATAACGTAATTAATTTAAATATAATGTTAAAGTAAACGAAAATGTAAAACAAACTGAAAATGAAATGCAACATTCTGATGAGCCAACTTAACATGCTGTTAAAAGACTTCTAAGCCGCCAAAAAAAGCTGAGCGGGTAGGCTTCTTTGTTCTATTTGAAATGTAAGCACACATTACAGACGCTAAAAATATATATTTATATTTTATTATACCCTGTACCGTATGGTACTAAGGGTATATTAAGTTTGTGCAAGCCGAAAATGTATGTAACATATAGAAGGAGATGTCGGAGACACTCGAAAGTTACCTAAAATATGATCAGGGTGAATAGAGAAGTCGATATACCCATGTCCGTCTGTCCGTCCGTCTGTCCGTCCGTCCGTCCGTGTGAACGCCTAGATCTCAGAGATGGTAAGAGCTAGAGTTACCAAACTTTCACATTAGATCCCATATTATTCCATAGGAGGCAAGTTTATTTTATTTTTTTGATATCGGGGTTAAATTATATAGCTCCCATGGGGGTGTTTGAGACGACCTCGACAAAAAAAAAACGTTTTAGATGAATAATTCGTTTGTTTATGAAGATATCGTAACGAAATTTGGTATTCGAAAGTTTTTTATAGTTCCCAATCACTGTACCAAATTTGATCGAAATCGGTTGACTATATCATATAGCTCCCATAGGACCGATCGGCCAAAATAACTTTTTTAAAGAAAAATTCGCTATATTTCGTTTTTTAATAAAGATATCCTAACCAGATTTGGCGTTTGGAAATTTTTTAGACCACTTAAGCAATGTGCCAAATTTGAACAAAATCGGTTGACTATATCATATAGCTCCCATAGGTCCGATCTTCCAAAAAATCGATTTTTTAACAAAATTTGTTGTGTTTCGTTTGTTTGTTAAGATATTGGGACCAAATTTGACATTCGAGAGTATTTTATAGTTCCTAAGCACTGTACCAAATTTAATCCAAATCGTTTGACTAGATCATATAGCTCCCATAGGACCAATCGGTCCAAAAACACGTTTTTTATACAAAATTCGATGTGTTTTGTCTGTTTGTAAAGATATTTGAAATAAATTTGGCATTCATATCTTTTTTAAGGTATTAAAGCACTGTGTCAAATTTTATTGAAATCGGCTGACTATATCATATAGCTCCCATAGGAACAATCGGTCAAAAAAAAAATTTTTTCTTAAAAATTCTTCTGTTTTTGGTTTTTTGTGAAGAAATCGGACTTTATTACAAGCTAGTGGTACAGGGTATCCTAAAGTCGTCCGCGCCCGACTTTACGTCCGCCATTTTTATTATTTAAACTTGAGCAACTCTTAAAAAAAGGAACCTATTTTTTATTTTAGTGCACTGGCAAAGATACGGCAATAAAATGGGAAAAAAATCAAAAAAACGTTCTAAAACGAAGCCTCCGGCTGAAAACATAAATCGCAATGAAAATATTAACGCGTTCAAACACATACAACAACCAATGGTTGTAATCTTGACCAGCGCTCAGACTAATGCAACTCATCATAAGCGCTGCGTTAAGGAAATGCAGCAACTGTACGCAAAGGTAGGTTCAGCAACCCGCTATTCACAATGGACAAGCTAAAACTGTACTCAAATCTTTGCTTTTAGATGAACCACGATGACTTCGTGCTCGTATTCATTCAGATGCTTAAAACTGTGCTTGCTGCTAAAGGAACAAATGAGTATGCTGCTAATGCTCTTATATTTTGCTCCAAATTCGTAACATCCTTCGAATCGGAGGACATACATCCAATGCTGGAGGCCACATTTCAATGGCTGCTAAACGTGAGTTGTACTATAATACATTTCAGTTTGTTTACATCAAATGTGCTTGTTATTCCTCAGACAAAATCGCATGCTACACAAATATGTGATAATATTTGTTATTTGGTTAATCTGATGTTTAATGATATGGGGCCTGATGCAGCTCTAGATGTAGAACAATGCGATAGGATACTTATGTATATGCTGGATACCCTTGTCAATATTTCGAGCAGTGTGCGCAAGCAGGCAGTGCTAGCCCTGCAACGTCTACAACTGCCGGAAAAGCTAGATGATCCTGTGCTGCTTGCCTACCAGTTTCACTTGTCGTCGGATCCTTCGAGCAACGTTCGAAAAAGCATCATTACATGCATGGACCGTAATTCTCAGACTGTACCCCATATATTAAACAGACTGAGGGATGTTGATGAAAAAGTGCGTCGCCTTACTTATCTGCATATGTGCAGCTATCCCGTACGTTGGTATACAGTCTCGCAGCGCTTGACGCTACTGGAGCAGGGCCTGAACGACACATCGCAGGATGTGCGTAAAGCCGTCAACAAGTATATGTTAAGGCAGTGGATAGAGTCGTACCGGCGTAATTTCATAGCCTTGTTAGCTGCGTTAAAACTGGATTCAACCGAGGAGGAGCTGCAGCGTTTTAAACGCATCGTACGCCAATTGTTAATGGTTATATTCGAGCAAAACAATAATAATACGGAGCTGTTGTCACATCTGCCTTTAAGTGCAGACTGTGAGCTATATCGTTGTCTACCTCAAGAGTCACTGACCATGGAACTAGTGCTCTACTGGCAGTACCTGAGTAAATACTTGCAACAAACGCAAGCAGATGAGTTTGAGCTGGTGCTGCCCGAGCTGAGCGTATTTTGCGCCTACGTGGAGAAGTACGTAAATGTTGACTGTAGCTTTGCTTAAGATAATTCTAATACCTTTTACTTTTTGCAGATTTGTACAATTCCAAAAGCCAGATATTGGCAAATTCGCACAACTAGAGTTCCAATACGTGCTGCTGTCGCTGGTGGAAATGCTGCATGACTATGATCTGGGCGATGAGTTTGGACGCAACAAATTAAAGCAACTAATAACGATGTTGCTGAAGCATTGCTGGCTGGATCACAAGATTGTACAGATATTAGTGCGCTGTACAGAGCAACTGATCCCAAATGTGGATGCGCGTATGAAATACTTTCTTGAAATCATCTATGAAATTTGCGAGCTGAGTGCAAAACAAAATGATTTAGTGCACGATCGTAATTTGTTCAGGAAGTTGCTGAACGACTTGGATGATCTTTCATTAGAAATGGAAATATTGTCGCTAAAAGTGAAAATGATAAAGTTAGAGAAACAGGAGGGAAATTTAGAACGTCAAAAGCAGTATACTAGAGCACAGACTGTTACTGCTGAGAAAAATGCGGTAATAGAGCTCGTTAGAGCCCTGCTCGAAAAACATGGCTTAGTGTGTGAGTTGTCGGCTATTGCCAAGCTATCTATAAAAGAGCGCATTTTGAAAGGCTTATACATAACATTTTACATGGTTGCATCTAAGCATGTTGAGTCTCTGAATCCCAGCATTTCCAGACTATACAAGGTAAGATTACACTTTATACCCGGCTATGAACTTTTCTTTAAAACATTTACTATTTGTAGGACTTTATATATCCCAACTTGGCTGCTTCCAAGGAGACGGAGATCTTGGATTGGGCTATTAAATGCGGTTCATCATTTAGTATGTTAAACGCTGCATATTCCAAGGAAATGTTTAAAGTGATCATTGAGCAATTTTACGAGGAAAACGATTTGCGCTTGTGGGAAACATCGGCAATGTGTGTATTTGAGCTAATGGATCATTATGGAGTTGATTACTTTATTGACGATAATCAAACACTGCAGCCCCAAAGTGCAGTAACTAACAATAATAAAATGCGTCAGCTATACACAATACCAGAAGAAGGGGACGAAGCTGGAAGTGTTGGGTCAAAAACAGATATCATTGGTATGATGGTTCACTTTATTGAGAAGGTTGTGGATAAACGCATTGGATTAGTCATTATAAAAGGATTATGCCGGTTGGTTTTACGCGGACAGCTCGATCGACGCACCGATGTCCTGGAAAAACTACTTAAGCGTTATTTTAATCCAAAAGCGGGTAAGAAGGCAAGTTGTTAAAAAATTAATTTTTACTCAATTTCATTTGCTTGCAGAACCACATATTAGTCAAGTTTTAGGCAAGTTTTTGGAAAATCTAATAGCATTAGACAAACAAAGCTTGTTAGAACCTTGCCTGCTATCAGATGAACTGATAAACGTAAGCCTCTCTACCAACTCTGTAGATAAAAACTGTGCGACTAAAATGTTTTATATTGCAGAGAAAGCTGGAGCCAAATCTGGTGCGTAACATTAAAAACTTTAAGGACACGTTAGGTGGCGTCTTCAAGGAAACGTAGAATGAATGTTACAGCGTATATATATAAAAATATGTTTCTTATTTAAGTTAATTTACAAAAATATTCCAAAGTCTGCTGTAATTTACTTTTTATACCTTGTACCAATAGGTACAAGAGGTATACCAGATTTATGCAATATATGTAACCAAGTCCTTTGGACCAAAATGCTTATCATAACCTCAGTTATTGATTGAGTCATATCCGTCTGTCCGTCTGTGTGAATATCTAGATCTCGGAGACTATAAGAGCTGGAGTCTCAGACTTTCAACAAAAACTGGAACCGTTTTTGCTTGTAGAGTAAACCGAGTGTCTCTAGAAACGAATTGTAAAATTTATTGCCTTTTTTGTTGCAGCAATTTTTTTTAGTGTAAAGTTTAAAATAAATTTGTATTACAAAAAGTAAAAATATGTATGGTAATAAAAATAATTATAGTACCATAAACTAAAAAGCAACCTCTACATTGTATACAGCATTAAACAATACTTTTAATAGCAATCTAATAATAGTTATTTTTACAAACATTTTATGTTTAAAAATATTGTTAATTTTAAAGTCAGTAGCACCGATTTTGTGATACTCTACACCACGTTATAAAAAACAATAATAATTAAACTTGACTGAGACTTGGCAATTCATCGAACATTCCTGTTTTTTTTTTTGGTTGACTTTACAGATTAGAGCTGACGTGACGTCACATGTGACAAAAAAATAATACCTGCCCAGCTGAAATAATCTAAAAATTGACTGCGGATCAAACGAAAGTAACTTTTATAAGTTCCCGGTGACTTCTGTTACATAATGCACACATTTCCAAAGATTTAATATACTCCCCTAAGAGGCAGGGTAACAAATGTTATTGCCATTTTCACAATTATTGCTCATCGGAATTGGCATCATCTCTATTTAAAAGGTTTAGCATTGAGCTTTAGAGCTTAGTCGTTATTTGGTTGCGCGTACGTAAAGTCATTTAAACAAAAATCAAGTTAATATGACAAAAAATTTGTGGATAAAACGAGATGCGCTAAAAAATCATATGGCCTTAGCACTTATATTGAGCTGCTTCCTGTCTATATGTCCAGCAGGTAGCCTTTATGTAAAACCTCCTTCGAGAAGTATTACTCTCTCCACAGACGAATGCCTAAGTGAAGAATGCAAACAAATTGCTTCAAGTGTACTCAGCAAAATGAAACCAGAAGTTAATCCTTGCGATGACTTTTATGAGTTTGCATGTGGCAGGTTCCTGGACGAGGCCAAAATTCCTGACGATAGGGCCACCATAAGTACAAGGTCAAGGCTTGTGGACAAGGTGCAAGAGCAGGTTTATCAACTAATTAAAACGGAGCTTCCAGCAACTGAACCAAAACATAATCGCCTACCAAATATATTATATAAGGCGTGCATGAATGAAGAACATATTGAAAGTCTGGGTACTACACCAATTGTTAAGTTTATCAACACGATGGGTGGATGGCCCGTGTTGTTGGGTGACCGTTGGGACTTGAATGGTAGTTGGTCTTGGGAGAGACAAACAGCAGAGTTCCAAAATGATTATATTATCGGATTTTCTATTGATCCAGACCTTAAAAATAACTCCAGACGAATTATAAACTTGGATCAACCCTCATTTGGACTCAGTCGAGAGTATTTGGTGAAAGGTCTTGGCCAGAAAGAGGTCCGTGCTTACTATCGCTATATGGTTGACATTGCGGTGCTATTTGGTGCTGACAAGACTCGAGCTGAAGAGGAACTACTCAAGTCCCTGGAGTTTGGAGATTGCTTTAGCCAACATAAGCTTACCAGCTGAAGAGCGCAGAGATTATTCAAAGTTGCGCAATCTGCAGACTCTTGCACAACTGCAACAAAACTATCCCTATGTCGAAGGGCTTTTTTTTATAAACAGCTTATTACCTCATGATAAAGCCATAACCGTAGACGAGTTAATTAATTTAAAAGTGCCCAGATACTTTGAAGAGTTGGGTGCGCTCTTAACGAAGACGCAGAAACGTGTCATTGCCAATTATATGATGTATCGCAAACATCTTTCGTTAGTTCCATATCTGAGTAAAGATTTTCGCAACCTTCATCTACAATATATCAAAGAGCAAAATGGTATTCAAGCAGAAATGCCACGTTGGAAGGAATGCGTGGACGAAGTGAGTGCAAAATTACCCATAGCTGTGGGTTCACTTTACATCCAAAACTATTTCAATTCAGAATCTAAAGCGATCGCATTAGATATGATTAATAATATTAAATGGACTTTCAATGATCTGCTTAATAATGTCACCTGGATGGATAAAGTGACAAAGGAAGAAGCCAAAAAAAAACTACATCATATATATGCACATGTAGGTTACCCGGATGAGTTGCTGGATAATAAAAAGCTTGCTGATTATTACGATAAGCTTGACATTAATGAGCAGGAATTTTTCGCAGCTCAACTTAAGATCAATAAGTTCAATACGGACAATTATTATAATAAATGGCACCAACCTGTTAATAAAACCGATTGGAAAGACCTAGCGGATATAACCGAAGTAAACGCATCTTATAACCCAGAGGCAAACAGCATAGAAATTCTAGCTGGTGAATTACAGGGTCACCATTTCAGTGCTCAGCAACCATTTTATATGAATTATGCTGGCATTGGAAGTGTAATTGGTCATGAGCTGACTCATGCTTTCGATGACGAAGGTAGTCAGTTTGATTATAATGGAAACTTGCATAATTGGTGGGAGGATGAAACCGCTAAAGAATACCAGAAGAAAGTTCAGTGCATAATTAAACAATATGGAAATTATAGGGAACCCCTTACCGGCCTTAAAATTAATGGCATCAATACACAGGGAGAGAACATTGCCGATAATGGAGGCAGCAAACTGGCATATTTGGCCTATGAACGTTGGATGGCAAAGAACGGAAAGGAGCCCAGATTGCCGGGTCTAAACTATACAGCTCAACAGATGTTTTGGATTTCATTTGCTCATTCGGGGTGTCTTAAAAGTACCAAAGAAAATCTTAAGGAACATATTATTAAAGATCCGCATACTCCAAACCAATTTCGTGTATTGGGTACACTACAAAATATGAAATATTTTTCTAACGACTTTAAATGTGCTGAGGGGTCACCAATGAACCCAGTTCATAAATGTGAAATTTGGTAAAAATGTCAATATTTGGAAAATGTAACGAATAAATGAAATATTGATGTGGATAACTCTAGAGATCTTTTCTAACCCAAGAAATTCTGAATGGTAATCTACTAATATAATATATATCAAATAGGAATAATTTTTGCAAATAAGTTTCCGCATCTTTTAACAAAAAAGTAAATACTATTCATAGTTATATACTTTTTATAAATGTATCAAATGATGGATCCGCCAACAACCAGCCTTTACTTAAATGCCATCGAAAAATTTCCAACAAGCTCTACAGAAAGTTTAATTAATTTAAGTTAAATATCTGTGCTCTATTATTATTTACACCTTTGTATCCAGGGCCGTATAAAGAAAATCCTGGACCGGTGGAAAATGATACAAGGTATAGGTTTCTCCTGTTCCTTCATTCGAGCATCGCCACAGTAAGGTCTTTGTCGCTGGAACCACGATACATGTTATAGGCTTACCTACGTTTCTTGGAAAGAGGATATGATATCTGCGTGCTCCAAGGCCACGAACCCTTTCTCCTAGGATCTAGGGTTCCAGAATAAGAGCCACGTCTATCCTCTCTTCCTCCATGACAAGCAGTAAGTAGATCAACCGACGGTACCATAGAATGATGCAGACTAATCTGCACCACGCTAAGAATTTCCGGCTGATCTAACATCTAGCTTAAAACGATTGCCCTGAGGCAACCCATTCCAAGCTGACCCAGCTTCAGTGTTTTGTGGCGCTTGGATTCTGGACCAATGCTGATCCACACATCCTTGCCGTTTACAGCATCGCTAGCCGGCCATCGTCCACTCATCAGAACCACACTCCTTGTTTTGACGACTACAGACTCATGCGCTTATTGTAAGACAACGTGGGCTACTGTACCTATCCACATTTTAGTATCCCAGTCCTAGTGCTAGTAGACCAAGGACGTGACGACAAGCAGATGCTGACTTCGATTACTTCATTGACTGTGTCCCAACTTGGCTGTCGTCGCGAATAATTAAATTGGGTCAAAGCAGTTTACTCTCCTGATTTACTTAATCTCACTCTTTGGTTTTAAGGCCAGCTAACCAAATATTTGACACAGCCCAATCTCGCGCGCTATCCCTATATAAGCACCAGTGGCGGCAGCGACGCGACTTCGGCAAAAGTCACGTGCACGGAGCGTGCATTAGTATGCCGATGACTCGTCGCTGTTCACTCACAAAAGCTCTAATCTCTAGCTAAAGATTTAGTGTACACCAGAGTTCTAGTAGCCAATATATTGTCTTTGCCTTCTGTCCGTAGATTTGAACCATGCCTAAAAAAAAGCCAAAAGTGGTCCAAATTTGACTAGATGCAGGCACTGCTCTTTGCATATTCAGGATCTGTGTATTTTTGTCTGGAAGAACTGCAGTTCATTATTGCTGGTAGAGGGTCAACAAACTGCTCTCCTTATAAATATTTACCTACGGACGCAGCGATATGTGCAAGTGACTCTCTCTGAAGCAGCGCAAAATATTGCATTTTCAAGTTTATTAAAACTTTTGAGAGAGTCTCTCTAACTTGTTGTTTTATGATGTTAAGGCTTTTTGGTTTGCTAAAACTTTTAACCTGTTGACCCTAATTTAATTTCTTTCTTTCACAGATGACTTGCATTTTATGTTACACTCAGGATTTTATTTTTTTTGGTTTAGCGTTTAAGTTTTTTCTTTTGCGTCGTACTGAAATTATGTAATTAATTGGAGCGCGTCGTGAAAAAAGTTCAACCAAGTTCGGCAAAGTTTTAAAAAACTAATCAATTAATCACTGCTTTTGAAAGAATTGCTATAGTTGAGCTTAAGTTTGACTTGAAACAAGTTTTTAAATATTCTTTATACTGAAATTATATGTATGACATTTTCAAGTTGCATATTTATTAATAATTAATTATAATAATTTTTTTCAGACTTAATCCAAAAAAAATAATTAAATAAATAGCATGAACTTAAAACTAATTTTTGGCATATGTTCGGATGCTCATATGTACATGGTTAATAACTAGCCTAAAAACAATTAGTGCCTTGAAATACAAAATAAATGCCTTATATAAAGTAATCGAAAGTTTCAAAACCGCGCTAGCACTGAGGGACATAGCAGGATATACAGTGGAGAAATAGATTAATTACACTAGTTTACACATATAAGGATCGTCGAGTGAATTTTCTTATAAAAGTGTTTATACCCTGTACCGTATGGTACAAAGGGTATATTAAGTTTGTGCAAGCCGAAAATTCATGTTACATATAGAAGGAGACGTCGGAGACACCCCAAAGTTACATAAAATATGATCAGGGTGAATAGAGATGTCGATATACCCATGTGCGTCTGTCCGTCCGTCTGTCCGTTTGAACGCCTAGATCTCAGAGATGGTAAGAGCTAGAGTAACCAAACTTTCACATTAGATCCCATATTATTCCATAGGAGACAAGTTTATTTCATTTTTTTGATATCGGGGATAAATTATATAGCTCCCACATGGGTGTTTGAGACGACCTCGACAAAAAAAGTTTTAAATAGAAAATTCGTTTGTTCATGAAGATATCGTAACCAAATTTGGTATTCAAAAGTTTTTTATAAATTTCAAGCACTGTCCCAAATTTGATCAAAATCGGTTGACTATATCATATAGCTCCCATAGAACCGATCGGCCAAAATAATTTTTAAAGCAAAATTCGCTATATTTCGATTTTTAATAAAGATATTTGGCGTTTCGAAGTTTCTTAGAAATTTGAACAAAATCGGTTGACTATATCATATAGCTTCCACAGGGCCGATCTTCCCAAAAATCGATTTTTAAACAAAATTTGTTGTGTTTCGTTTTTTTGTGAAGATATTGAAATCAAATTTGGTATTCGTAAGTTTTTTATAGTTCCTTAGCACTGTACTAAATGGGATCAAAATCGGTTGACTATATCATATAGCTCCCATAGGACCAATCGGCCCAAAAAAGTTTTTTATACAAAATTCGCTGTGTTTCGTCTGTTTGTAAAGACATTTGAACTAAATTCGGCATTCAGATCTATTTTAAGGTATTAAAGCACTGTGTCAAATTTGATCGAAATCGGTTGAATGTATCATACAGTTCCCATAGGAACGATCGGCACAAAACAAAATTTTTGATTAAAATTTCTTCTGTTTTTGGTTATTTGTGAAGGAACCGGACTTTATTGTAACCTAGAGGTACAGGGTATACCAAAGTAGTCCGCTCCCGACTTTACGTACGTAATTTTTTTTAGGGTAATTTTGGGTACACGAAAATTATTACCTTTTTTTAAGCACCGTTTAGGAGACTTTTTTGAAAAACATGTGTTTGGGACCTTTTTTTTAGTTATTCGTAATTAAAACAATAAGTTTTCGACCATTTGTCAAAATAAAAAATTTTCCAAAAAAGAAAAAAGAGAATTCATTCGAGTTTAAGATCTTTAAAATCGTTTAACCGTTGCGGATGCTATAGAACCATGTACGGAAGTTCCAATTTTCACTTAATCACACTTTTGTATGAAAAATAAATTTTTCATCCTAAAATTGAATTTGAGTTCAGTTACGTCTTCACGAAATTGCATGCAGCTGTAATCATGATTTTTCGTTCATAGTCCCATAACATCTACAGTTCCTATAAGATTTCAATGATTTTGTTCCTGAGATATAGACGCATAATTGAAACAAGTGCCTAAAAACATGCTTTTCGAAAAAAGTTCGAAAATTGTTCTCAAGAAACCCTTAAATTTCCCTAAATGAACACTTTTTACGAAGGTTTATTTTTCGTGCTATTGAATATTTTTTAAATAATATTTTTGCACCTGGAAAGTGTCCATGTGTGCCTAAAGCTACTTTTTTACAATTATTTATTTTATTTTCTCTCAAGAAAGAAATTAACCAAAACAAAAAAGCTTAAAAAAAGAATATTTACAAAAGTATAAAATAGGTTTTTTTTTTAGAACACATTTTTAGAGTCTTTATTTGAATGCAAAATGAAACAACTGCCTTTTTTTTCTTATAGATTCTTGAGAGAGCTCATAGAGAAGCAGCACTCAGGAACACCTTGGTTTATGCATAACCACTACGTGTAGGTTCTACCAATTTATTTGAATAAAATAAATTGTATCATATATATGAGAATCCTTTGAGTGTACTCAGTTAAAAGATTCTATCCAATTAACTGTGTGTACTGAGTGAAGTTGTGCTCGTCCAACTATAAACTTCTTTCAAATATTTCAATCGTTTTGAAGTTTACATTTCACTCGACTCTGATAAATCGCATTTGGAGATGCGCAACGAACGTACGCACATCTTAATTTAATTTACCATGAAGTAAGCCGCAAAGCCTTATATACTTAAGCACTTATTTGTCGTATGTATGTATAAATGTCATATATATGTACATAAGTACATTTGCTGATGCTCAAATGTGGAGGGGAGGTAGGTTGGGTTGCTTTCAACTTGTTCGCTGCATACGCGCAAAGATTTCACAAAGAAGAGTTCTGGAAACTTATCGAACGTAGCCAACGCGAAACCTGGCAACTAATCCCCATATATAAGTAGTAAGTAGCTGTTCCAATCTAAGCCCAGTCAAGGCGCTGACCTTTACCTAATCCAACTGTTGTCCAAAGCCTCTTAACAGATTTGCTTGTTTGGGTTCAGTTTAGTAAGCTGATTACATTTAATTGCTGTAAGCACAAAGAGGCAGTAGGCATCAAAAGGTATGTTTACGTGGTTCACTTAAAGGATATGTTCTTGCTATCCAAGGATTAATGCCGAAGTGCTGAGCAGCTGAACTGCTATGTTAGATTAGAATCTGTCTAATCATTAGATCCAAGCAGCAATTCGGTTATAGCACACTACATCCTCTAATCAGAATTAAAAATATGAATAAATCCAATCTAGCTAGTTCTAGGTCCTCTGGAATGAACCCGTTGGATATAAAACAGCATTTGATTCCATTTGGTACAAAGGTCTTGCGAAAACCCTCCAAGAGGGTGCTGGCTGAGCAATGGACTGTGTATGGCTCAAGCACCAGAGTCAGGCACTTGTCCTCGCTCGACGCTTGGGCCAATGCACGGTCTAGCTGAGGCAACACCGCAGCGCTATCTGGATTTCCAAGTCTGGTGCTGCTACGTTGGAGCCATGGCCAGAGGTGCCTTGGCAAATTGCAACCAAACCCCGCGCACTGGAGTTCTCTAAGAAAACAACTCGAGATGGGATGTCAGCTGCCTCTGTACTGGTTGGAGCAGGCCAGGACAGTTGTACATCTACTGCCACAACAACAACGGTACGCGATGTCAAATTGTAGTTCTGCAGCCATTGGATACTCAAACTTTGAAATACAAGGCTAATGCAGGAAGTGTAGGGCGACAGAGGCCAAAAAACTCTGGAGCACCTCATCTACCGCTGCCCCGCCTTATGCGCATCAAGACTGAAATATCTAGGAAAACCCTGGCTTACCTCACTGAAAGAGGCAGCCGACAGGGCTCCTCAAAGGCTATTGACGTTCGCCAAGCGTGCATTGTACACCAGCAGCTTCGTCCGGTTCCACTAACGATTATGCAGTCTAAGTGAGACTCCCCCTCTTGTACATAAAATGAACCAGTTGGAGTTTCCCCTAGAGCTAAGAAAAATTATTCAGAGTTTCCTTAAAAATCGACCTTTAGCCATCGTACGGGGTACTTTGCCCTCAGGGGTAATACATATCCCCAGTTCTGTACATATAATATTCACACTAATGATATCGCTGAAATTACTTATAACCTCCAAGATGCTTTTGACATCCTTGATTGTTATTGCAACAAATAGAAAATTCTTGTGAATGTTGACAAAACTCAAGCTATATTTCCCAAGCTATAAGGCCCAAAGTATCTTGAAGAAGACAGTAGGGTTACCAACCTTTTTTTCAGTTGAACAGTTGGAATATGATTTGTCAAGTTAAATTTGATAAAATAAAAGTTATCGTGGTGGAGAAGTATCGATAACTGAAATTAATAATAAATCAATAGGTTATTTAAAATTGGACATAATAATATAACATTATGGTAAATATACTTTCAAGAATATGTGAAAAATAGAACATATAAAAATAAATTTATAATTAAGTTACTGAAACCACGCGTCGATAGCCTTACAATTTGCTGCTTGTTACAAAACAAATTTAATTTTGTTTTATGGCAATGCCATATGATGCTTATTTTTCACATATGGCAACATAACAGTAACAACTTTTTTTCTTACAAACAGCTGTCAGTTTCGTTTGGCATTGTTGCTTCGAAATTGTGATTCAATTGTGATAAAATCCAATTAACTTACAATGTATTTTTCTCCACAAGAGGCAGCATCGGGTTTTAACCTCCAAAATATCGGGCGGTAGGTTATAAACCATTTTGTTTTGTAGCGTCTTGGCTCTGTAAGAATATTTTTTTTTTTTAAGTCTTAAGACGTTGCAAGAAGAAAAAGACTTTGTGGAACTAAAACCATTGAAAACTGGCACCACAATTGCTGCGGTTATATACAAAGATGGTGTGGTCCTTGGAGCGGACACACGTTGCACCCAGAAAAATATAGTTGCTAGCCACTTTCAAAGCAAAATAGGTGCCATATCGGATAACATCTAGTGAGTATTAGATTGAAATTAAAAAAAAAAGTATACATCATACCACCACTTACTTGCAGTTGCGCTGGCGCCGGTGTATCCGCCGATGCTAACATGACCATGGATATGTTGTCAGCAGAGCTGGAGCTGCTTCGTCTGGAAACTGAACGCCAGGTGCTCGTTATAGCAGCTGAACGTTTGCTCAGGCGTTGGCTTTTTCGCTTTCGAGGAGGAATTCAGGCGTCATTTATTCTGGGCGGCTATGATAAGCATGGGCTCTGGTGCTTTGGCCGGCATGGCCATTTTTGAAACACGTTGGAAGTGCAATATGAGCGAGGAGGATGCCAAGAAATTGGTGTGTGATGCAGTTTCTGCAGGTATCTTCAATGACTTGGGCTCTGGCTCGAATGTGGATATCTGCATCATACGCAAAGAAGACTCGGAGATTCTACGCAGCTATAAGTCGAGTAACAAGAAGGGTAAACGAACATGTTGCTATTGCTTCAAGCCGGGAACCACCCCAGTGCTGCAAACAAACATCCAAGACCTCAAGATGACAAAACGTGTGCTCACTGTACCTAATAAGATCTTTTATAGTCCCTATGTTAACACTCCTAAGAGCAAATGATTAATAAACGTCCGTACGTCCGCACGGGATCATCCATAAATTACGTAACGCTGAAATGAACCCCCTACACCCTAAACGCGTTTTACGCAAAATTCGATTTGTTTCGTTTGTTTATGAAGACTATATCTTCTCCAAATTTGGAAAATAAAATATCTTTTGGAGGTCTTAAGCAATATATTGGGTTTAATTACAATGTGGTGGTACAAGGTATCCCAAGGTCGTCCGCTCCCTACTTAAACATACACCATCTTTTATTTTTGTATTTTAGCACTAAATAGTGCTGGCCTAAAAAAGAAAAACTATTGGCAGGTACATCAAAAATATTTACATAATTTAATTATTTAAGAACTACTCCGTCTGGTTCCGCACATGCACCGGAAACATAAGAAGAGCGCCGTTGGGAAAATATTGCAAGTGCTATTAGCTAACAGAAAATTTCGCATTCAATCTCTAAAAGTTTTGGCAATCTAAATCAGATGGCCTTAAGTAAATCAATATTTTGGGTGAATGTGGAACACTGATTGCCGAGATTTATTGTAGTTACATATATTAAAGACACAATTTTCCAGCGGACTCTGACATGAAGTATGTATATCGCAGGAAAATGCTACAATTGGCGTTGAAACATGGCAAATGAAATCGATATTTTGTCCTACTATTTTCTTGATGATATGTCACAAGATATGCACCTTGGAGCTGCACAGTTTATACAGCGTTATTTTAACAAGCTTCTGGTTGCTCTAAGCAGCTCATCTATAAAGCCGTCCTGATCCATTAAGTGCTTTCGAAGTTGTTCTTCCGACTGTTGCTGGCGCGCAAAATGAGCAACGCTCTCTCTCAGAGCGCTTGTGCACTTTTTGCCAAGTCGGCTTCAAAAGAAGCCACAGGCAAAACAAGGCATACTGGTCAACTGACAGCGGACCAGGCCAGTTAAGAGCTCGTGGCCATTAAGTGTAGCACGGCAAAGTGGAGCAAAATAGCCTCCAAAACGCAACACCTAAGCCAGGGGCTTACTTTGAATACATACGGAGCTTTAAAGTAAAAAGTATATGATATATTTTTTTATATATGTGAATGGAAAACTTTATTTGTAAATAAAAGTAGTGCTACATTAGTTACATTAATGGAAAATGTAAATTTAAAAACAAAAATTTATGCATTTGGTTTGTTTTAATTAAGATGCTTGGAAATAATGTGTTATAAAAATTTATATGTATGTATGCTTAGAAGTATTAACTTTGCATACGAACATATGTAGTTGTCTATCCCTATGTTTATTTTTTGTATAACTAGCTTATTTTTAAAAACCAAGCTAGATGTCCTTGGAGTGGTTGTGGAGAATTGAAAACAGCTAAATTGAACTGATGTAGTGGCCGCTGCTGATTGAGGATGACGTCGTCCTACTTTTTAAGTGTGAGCAGCGTATATGTATGTATATAGTATATACATATAAAATATATATATACCAAAAGTATGACAAGGTTTGATTGAGCCACACAACAACGAGGGAAAAACCGAATCTTGGTGCGCCAAAGTTCTAAGTTGGCACATCTCTAGTCCTTCACATGCTGTGCTAACTCAGGTTTATGTTATTTAAATATTTAAATTATTGTTTTTTTTTTTTTAGAGAGGCCCGCTTCGGGTCTATATAATCACGAGACCCAAGATGTGCGATCCGTTGCGAAATATACGCAGATCAACAGGGGCACGGCCAATGGTTAGCTGTGTCCCATTTGCGAACATGGTTACAAATTTGTACTTTCTCCATTCTCCGTCTGGCACATTGAGCCGTTTTTTTATGCGCTTCCTCAGATCAGAATAGAGTTCACCTTCACGCGCTTTAATAAGAAAGGATTCGCCAAAGGATTTATGTAGTAGTACATTGAAGTGTGCTATGGGAAGTAGCATTTCATTCGCGGCTTCTTCAACTTCATCAGCGGGCACCTCTTCAATGCGAAAGCTGATCGAGGGTACCAGCAAGGATGTTACCAATACATCTTCTCGGCAAATTGAATGTATTATCCTATTGTTCATTTTGAGAAGACGTAACATCTTGCAGCTTTTTTGATTCAAGGCTATTTGTTGAGCTGCTTGTTCGAGCAGATTCTTCACTGTATCTGTCCGATCAATGTAGAACACCATCTGTTTAGTCTCCTTAAGATCAATGGAAACCCAAATGCAATTAAATTGCGTTTTTTTGTCGGATTAGTTTGATTGTCAGACAGAAGATTTTTAAGGGCGCCCTGGTTTTGTGGGCCCACATAGCCTGAGAATGTTGCATCGTTGTCAGCAAGCAACTCGCTTTCCATGGCAAAGGACGGGGAGCTGATTATGCGTTCCTGCTGTCGGAAAGTCAAAAATTATTAAATGGAAAAGAAGTTAATACATATAGCATCCTGCTCAAAATGGTTTTCATATTGTTAGCATTTTTATTAAATCAAGGCAAGAAATGTAGCCAGTGACAATGCACTTTAGGCTGTGACGTTGAACGTTTGAGGTGTGAATGCTTTAAACATGGCTAAATAATCACCTGCTCCTGTTGTTGCTGCTGCTGTTGGTCACTTGCGATTATCCCATCCGATTTAGCGTCCATTGCTTCATTAGACAAATCAGTTTCCATTTCAATCTTTTTTTTTTTTAGTTGGGCTGCTTCTTTAATATACTTATTTTTATTGCAATATTAGGTTATGGCGGCTCTTTTTACAGAGCTTACTTTGTATATTTTAGCTGTCACAGTTGTTGCCTCTACCGCGCCGAGTTACTCTGCACAGAAATATTTTGTATCAATAAATAAATTTAATGGCAACAAGCAAAAATCTAACTCGTCTTATTTAATGTAATTTTAAATTACGGCTTTAATTTATATATGTAGGTCTTTGTTAAAACGACTATGCATTTTTTTAATTGAATTTGTAGGAAATCCTATATTTTGTAATAATAAAATTTCAACAAACTGGCTATCTTAATATCTTTGTGCACATAACACAATAAAGTAAATTTTATTCAGCAATTATATTATAATGGATCCAAGTGCTACGACTTACCCAGACAAAGGAAATAAAAAAGTAAGAAAAAAAGGAACAGTTAACTTTGACAGTTCGGTTGTCAAAGAGTATGCCAACAAATGGGCAGCACTGTGGCTATCGATAATATTTTGCAATGGCAAGTTGCAAGCTGGACAATGTCCAATTTATGCAACAATCTTAGTAAGAATTGCGAATTTTAAATAATTCCAAGTTGTTAATTAAGATGAGACTGTACAAACTATTTGGACAATATATATTTTTTTACAAGATAGCAACAGTGCTGAAAGCGCCACAATCGATAAATGGTCGCTATGCAACATTGCTTGTATCGAAATTTTCGTTTATCGAGCGCGTGCGCCTGCGTTTTGTGCAAATAATCATTTAATAATAATTACTAATTTTATTAAGTCCACTTTTTATACACAAGCTTATGCTGCAAGTTTACGCGGTAAGTTGTAAATAAATTATTTATATACATACATATGTATTTGTATACAAGAGCAGTTTATGTATGTACATATTTGCATATGCATGTATATACATGTATTACAATTTGCATATGTATGTGTTTACATATGCATTTCGTTTTGAGTTTGTACATAATTTATTTGTACTAAATATAGCAGACTTCTGAACTTTGAATCCTTAATTATATTTTTTTTGTCTTATCTTAATAATTTTAAAATGGCTTCGAGTTTTTTGGATATTGGATACCCCGGGTCCGGTGTTTTGTCATGGGCCCGGGTAAATTACTGTCTTAATATCGTGATTAAATTTAAAGGTGGCCAGTACTTTTTCCCCTGACCAGGGTTTCTTTCTACGGCCCTGTATACATACTATACCTACATGTACTTTTATGTTAATATAAGATAAAATAGTGTTGGGATTTTAATTTCCATAAATTTGTTTTCTGACTGGGTCAAGTACTGCACAATAGCTAAGTAGACGTTCACTATACTTATTTTTTTACACAATTAAGATCAAATCGACATACAAATTATTCTAGTTCTTTAAAAGTTATTTGAGTAAATTTACCTTTGCAATATACATACATATGTCAGAGTGACGGTTTTTCAAGCTTCGTGTTGATTTTACTTTTCATTTGGCATTTTAGCAGCCACAATTAGTTTTAGTTTCATTATTTAACAGTCTTCGTACCAAATTGTTCAATTTTAAAACGGATCAAAATTAAAATTTCTTTTTTTTTTAAACAGAAATTCACACGGAACGCCTTTTCGCTTATAAACACGGTTGGTTCTTTGGAAGCAATGGATGGGCATGCGCCCACTTTATAGGACGTCCACGCAGTGTTGCACGGAACTCACCCGCCGGTGTAAATCAGCTGCTTGTGCCCTAGCCGGGGTCATGCATCACACGTCTTCAAAGCAAATTATTGAGCTTGCCGGATACAAACGTCAAGTTACAGTTGGCGTTCTGTGGTCCAACACTGTCCAACACATAGTCGCCGCCATAACTTGGTTCCATTGAGATCTTCCGGGCTTAAGCGTCGCCAGACTTAACCCAATAACCTGACGCAATAATCCAACCATTCAACTAGAGACAACTATGTTCAACCGTTCCCTGACCGCCGCAGAATTGATAGGATCTTCCGAGTGCAAGCGTCACCAGACTGTTATGGCTCGAGTCAGCTTAGTTTCTTCTAGAAGGCTGATTCAGTTACAGGATGTGCCCTCCGGCCAGGGTATACAGAGAAATCCACAGATTTCGAGTTTAAATGATGGCACAAAACGTAATTGGTTTAATGTCAATCCCACGACGAACACCATGGCAGCCGTCCTACCGAGCGTGGAAAGAACTTGACACAGATCTTTAAGGATATCACACGTTAGCCAGCTACAGCAAAGCGAGACTGAAGCATCCAATGCAGCCGACGATTTCTTATTAAAGTTCCTAAAAAATGAGCCACACGCCTCGGATGAAACTGGCATTTTGCATGTGCAATCGACACATCTTGAGTTAACGCAAACGACTTTTTATACCCTTTCGAATTTATACGAAGAAGTAATCGATTGAAATTTTGTTTAATGTTAAAATTTGTAAATTTGTATTAAAGACTTACAATCGAATGTTTTGGTTCTGTCCTTCCATAATTCTTTTCTAGACATTATTCTGTGCATTTGGGAGAATGGACGCCAAATGGACTGCCTATAATTGAACACTGACTTAAACCACTCAGTAGGTATTTTTTAGCCATGCTGTAAGTTTTATTTTCCATGGATCAATCTCTTCGATTTCGTTGCTGAATACTCTCTTTCTCTTGAGTTCGATTATATACTAGATTGTATTGTGATGCGGATTTATCATTTTTTAAATTCAAAAATGGCATGTTTGTCGCATTTTTCTGCCCTTCCATGGTTGACTGCGCCAGCTTGAAGTTATCCTTTACTCAACATACCGATATTTTGCTATTTCGGTATGCAGACATGCGATTAATAATGAAAAGTATAAAAATATAAATTTAGAGCGGGGAACCCACACATCAGACACATTCTTACACACAGAATTTAAAAGCAGCTATGGAAATCCTTTCGAGCTTTTTGATTTTACTTGATTCAAACCAACTGCTTTCTACGGCTCAATTTTTAAAGCCCTCTTGATTTGTTTTTGTTGCTCTCCTTGAAAATTTAAGTATGCGTCTCATGTACACGGCTTATTTATTTATGTTCGCAGCTGTGTGCGTGCATTGCACAATTCTTCATGGGGTTCCCTCCCACTAGGTGGAAGGCCCTAGTTGCTAGTAGCTGTGCCAAAGAGACGAACATTATGGGTGGAAAAAAGTTGCAGTGTAATTACAACGGATTCTTTTCTAGCTTACCAAATTAGCCAACTAATTGATTTAACTAGCTGGCTAATAAAAATATGAGATCAAAGTAACAGACACTGATGCAGCAACATCTTTCATCTAATTCCATCGAATACATCCGTAATTCTGATCCAGTAAATTTGTAATTGAAAGAAGTGCCTGAAATAGCTTCAGAACTGACTAAAAAATTGCATACCACTTAGAAAAGTGAGGGGCTCTTAAAGAAGGATTGATTGGAAGAGTTTCTTTTTTGCGTCTTTTCGCCTCAAAAATTGCTCAAAAGAATCAATTGAAATGGAGCTAAGATAATTTACATTTGGTCGGAGCTGGAAATAGGACCTTCAAAATTGTCCCATGAGTTCTTAAAGCAGCATGAGCCAAAAATTTAATCACTGCTAATCAAGAGAATTTTTTATGTATATAATATATTAATTATGTTTAATTTATATTGCTTACTTTCTACTGCATTTAGAAAGGAAGACATGACAATTCATATTTCTTAACAATCGAGTAGCACCTTCCAAATATTTTACATTTTAGTCATTCGATTGGGTGTTATAGTCTCCGTCTCTGGAAGTTTGCTAGCAGTGGTACGTGGCGTTGGTGTAGCGGCTTCCGTGTGGTATCCCCGAGCAGCTGTGTCAGGTTCTGGCCACAATCGACAAGACGGCTGCAATTGACTGTAGTAGTTACCTTTGTGGCCATCGGGGGATTGGCAATAATCAAAGTACCATTTGCACTAACACATGAACTGGATATCTGAAGTGTCTTCTTCATTCCCTAGCAGGTGGGCGCATCCTGTTGCTGGGTGAACGTTTTGGTAGCATAGCGTTAGATACGCATGGACGTCGCTGCGGTACAGCCGACTGAGGCATAATAGTCAGGCCACGCTTGGGCCAGGAAGATCTCATCAATTCAGCCCTCAGGGAACGCAGTTGAGCGGCCGTTAGAGAATGCTTGGGCACAATCGGCAGGACGTCTGCCATTGAGTGTGGCAGTTACGTTGGTGGCCGTCCGAGGATGGACAATCTTCCAAGTACCTTTTGCACCACTAACCCATAAACTGGATATCATAATATTTGCGATTAACTGAAAGCGGTGACGCCTCTTGCAAATGCAAGAATGGATCTACATTTGGTGCAGAGCCACCCAGGACTAGACGCTTCAAAGCGTACACGTGAGGGTAATACGCCCTTATAATTATCATTTTTGATAGTTTCCCAAACGTTTGAATGGATTTTCGTGAGCAAGTCGTCAGACGTAAAATCTTGGCCTTTCCAATTAGACAAGAGGCACTCAAATGCTATTTGGAAGAAATAAAACGTTTTGGAAAATATATCAAAAATGATAAATATAAGGGCTTATTACTCTTACGTGTGCGCTTTGAAGCGTCTTGTCCTGAGTGACTTTGCTCCAAAGGAAGATCCACTCTTGTATTTGCTAGAGCCGACACATCTGCTGAAGAAGTTATACTCAATACAGTACAAAAGTTACCTGTAGAAGACGACAAATCTTGAAGTTGATCGTTGTATTCCGTGGCACGTGGGTGCATCATGTCGACATCATAAGCAGAGCGTTTGATACGCATGGACGGTACTGCGGTACAGCTGCGCAAGGAAGTCATAGTCATAGATTTGCTTTAAAGGTGTGTGATTCGTGGTCCCGGAATAGTATGTACAGGCACTACAGGCTTACTAACGCCGGCTGAATTACAAACAATTTTGCTTGGACGTGTTACTGAGTGGTCTCATGTTATTTCGGCTTTGGCATTCATGGCTTCCATGGGATCGACTGTGATTACAAGCGAAAAGCTGTTGCTGCTGCATTTCTGTATAAAAAAAGACAAATTTTAATGATAAGTTTATTTTAATAAACAGATAGTGCACAAAAAAAATATTTTTCTTCCTGTCGAGAGTCCGTTTGTGTGGGTCTGACATTTAAATTGGTGACCACTTATTATAAATGCATGTACATTTGTGGTCTGATACTTTGGCATACGACTATTTTATGTGTTGCCATGCTAAGTATTTATTAGCCATTTCTATACACTGTGCTTAAATTAGTTTCTAGCTTAATGTCGGCTCAAAAAAATCCTTGTAATTTATGACTGCTACCATTTGCCGTCTTCCCAAACAGCATAATGAAGCATACAAAGCACCAGGCCCTGGACATGATTGAACAGGTGAGTCTAAATAATTCCGAGCGTTAACAGATGCATGCTATCGACTCCTTGGTAGATATACATATTTGGTACTTGGTCAAGAATAACTGCAAAAGCGGAAGATACGCTTAATTGTAATCCATAGGATGATCTAAAATTGTGCATTCACATAAAAGTTACGTACTTACATAAATATTAATATGGGATACTGTTATATATAGATATATTGTATATGAATAATAACACTTTCCACTTGTTTAATACGAAAATAACTTTAATGGGACGTCTGAACTGAATTGGTTGGCTCCCAAATTGCACCTTCTCTTTAAAATTGTTTAATGCCTAAATCTTTAACTTCACGAAGTTTATTTTAGAAGCCCAATCTCGAAATTTCTCAATGGCATATTCTACGGTAAAAAAAGGTATGAGTTGGGATGTGACTAACTATTTGCAGGTAGATTAAAAATACTTACAAGATGTATTTATTTAAGTACTAATCCGACTGGTTCCGCACATGCACCAAGCTTGATTGCGCATGAGCAGCCTTCCTTCAGGTTAAAATTCTTTAAACAACGTTCCATTAATTAGTCATAAACATTTGCCTAAATGGTGAGTGCTTCAAGTTCCCATGGAATCCAGGCTATTGCCTTCTGGACAAAAGAAAAAAAAACAAACAGAAAGGATCATTAAGCAAAGACAATGGAACTGGTGGTAGGTAGGTGTCAAATATTGTTACCTGTTTAGTCAAAAATCCAAGTAGCATAACCCACAAATGTTGCGGTCGGATTAGGACAAAAACCCTTGGCACACTTCGGTCATTAAAGGTTAGTTAGGATGTACTTAGGTACTTTTTTTATAGGCGATGCAGTTTATGACACCTTCAGAGTAAACATACATATTTTTTATTTGTGGGTTCACTTAACTTCTAATTCTAACAAGCGACCCCAACCAGTTTTTGAGGTAATGCTTGAGAACAAAAAAGTTTAATAATAGATTCTTTTAGTATTGCTTCTGTAGCTTTTAAAGTTTTATATGTTTTTAACATTTTTGTTAAGGCAAGTGTAAAATATTTAAAACGTTCGTTTATCCGAGGCTTCTACCCGAACGTCTGTTAGCATTGATGTCAGTTAGTTAAAAATTTTGATTCCTTTCTCAGTCGATTTATTCATGGAGCGCTTGCGCGACTTATTATTATGTATAAGACCGAACATAATCGAATCGCTATTCAGATCCACAATGTTAAGATCATTCGCTTCCATTGAATGCTGCATGTTATAAGGAAATAATTTGTAGCCTTCCCATTCTTTGTCCGGCACATTGAGACGGCTTTTTATGCGCTGCTCAAGAGCTGTGTAGGTTTCTCCGTGGCGCATTTTGATAAGAAATGGCACACCGAAGGTATTTTGCGGTTCCTTAGTAAAATGAGCTATGGGTTTTAACATCTCATTTTCAGCTAGCTCAGCTTCATCAGCAGGCACCTCCTCAACGCGAAAGCCTGTTTTTTCCTCTGCATACAGGTTATGGGACTCATCAAAGATTTTAATAATGCGTCGTCTTTGCAAATTAAAGTAATCATGTGATTTCTGGTCTTTAACAGACGTAATGACTTTGAATTGTTATCGGTAAGTGTTAATTTTTCTGCCACTTGTTCGAGCAGATTTTTGACAGTATCATTTTCATTAATATAGAGCACTAGCTCTTTGATCTCACTAAAGTCAATGGACACCCAAATGCATTTGAATGGACGCTTATTCGCCAATTCACATACGCGTAGCGGCAGTCTTTCATAGAATATTTTTTTAAGCGAACCGTGCCTTTTATATGATATTAAATCTTGAATGGTGCCCTTAAATGTATACGGCACCGCATTGCCCGGCATCTCTCTGAATTTGCTGATGCACATATAGAATTGCAATTTTTGAGCATCGTAATTAATGTGCTCTGCCACGGCATTTGCCATCTGACTGTAATTATTCCGATTAGACAACTCAAGAGTAAAGTCGGTTGCCTTGGAGTTGCATTTTTCACTGAATATTATGTCAATGCGGTTGACAAAATCCGTAAAATATTCCTCCACTGTGGGTAAGTCTTGCTTGTTATCGACATTTATACGCTCAAAGATCAGTACATTTCCTTGTAGATGATCCGGAGGCAAGCACAACGCGTTCTCAATAGTCATATTTAAGTTGTCCACTTTTTTGTCGGCAGACTCATCGAAGATTGACAACTCTGTGTCTTGACTAAAGCCCATATCGCGATTAACAGCGGGAACCAGCTCAACTAAGTGCCGATCACGCGGCTGCTGTGTGCAGCCCATATAATATAAGTCGTTTGTTACGCGCATCATAGTACTTTATGAATAGTAATACATCGTTTTCCGGATGAAACGGCAACATCGACCCGATGGTACCCGGTTTTAGTAGCTCTAAAAAGATGTACCACGATTTATTTGAGTTTGTTATTTGATCAATGGTGCTATCGCATTCCGCATCAAAATCAAAGTATGTAAATTTCTGAATGCTGGACTGATAAATCCAAATCCGCATACGATCACGAGACACACCAAAATTCTTGACAAATATGGCCACCATTTCGCTCACGGTTTGATTTTGATTCATGGTGAATGTACGCAGATGTACCTTTTCGAGATCGAAAAGGCGTCGAGTTTGCACGCCCTCAAAGTACTCCTCGAGTATAACATTAATGGAAACATGGAGAAACTCTTCGCTACGTTCCTTAAGACGCGCCATTTCAATCCGTGTTTCTAGATCTAAACGCTCACTCAGTTCGCTGGGAATATCATTTTATGATATTTCGCACAACACGTTGTTTAGCTCCGAGCAGCGTATATAGACAAGCATATAGGCATTGCTGCTATGCGAGAACCTATTATTGGTACCATAGTTTTGCTTTATAGCTTCTTTTTTGCCACATTTGGAGACAACATCATCATCAAACTTGTACCACTGTCCGTCAGCCTTTGGATTGATAAAGACCACATAATGTCCGCCATGGTTATCGCCAGAGTGCACCAAAACTGCATGCAATACGTAATCTGCTGGAGTTTCCTCAGGTTTGGCCAGATACCTGTCTAGACGAATGTGCTCATAGAACTCGAAACGGTCATTGCATTTAATGGAACTTTCGGTTACGGGGTCATATTGAAAACGCATTAAATGTAAGTGCATAACTTTAGGAAAACTGATAAAGATGACTCCCTTGCTTGCTTCCTGCAGACCGTAGTCCTCCGCGTAGTACTTATTGTCACCTTCCAAAGTTTCCGAGGCCACATAGTCTTTAAAAGACTCGTATATGTTTGATTTACCTTTGATACTTAGTTGAATATCGTAAAAAGTTTCATCCCGAGTACTATTATAATCCACATTCTTACACTTTATATAAGACGACATAGTACCCTTAAATAGTCCGGGAATAATCCCCTCCAGGGAGGTGTTAGTCATTTTTGATTCCAATTTCTCTAGCAGCACACGCAGAAATTCCTGCACATCATGCTGCGTGAAGGAATCAAACGTCTGCCAGCCAAATGAATTAGTAAGCTTTTTAGTGCACACTGGATGATCACTGAATTGTAATTCATGGTAAATGCTCTGAAGTGCTAGAGCAACAGACTTGGAGCTATCATCTGCCTCTGTTGGCATGCGATAGACAGCCAAGCGCATAGCGTTGGTAAAGTATAATGTCTGCAGTAGCGAGTTCATGTAGCAAGTGGCGCCCTGGTTTTGTAGGCCCACATAGCCCGAGTGCTTTTTGGAGTCCCAAAGTACACCATGTGGTACGTTGGCTTTTACATACGCCTCCAAAGTAATGGTATTGTTCAAAACATAAAAGTTGTTTGGATGGCATAGCTCTTCCCAAATGATAAAGTTAGTAAAGCCATAATCGTTCTCCTTAGCGCAAAAAATGTGACCTGTATTATCATACCGTATGAGGTCTCGTCGGCCACGCTTGTGGCATTTGAGGCGCAACGTAAATCTGGCATAACATGACCAACTATCGGATGAATTTTCCGCATTGCACTGCACAAAAACGCCTAATGCATGAAACGAGGGCACTAATCATTAGTCTCCAAGGCAACATGCGCGCAAAGACAGGTGGCGAAATCAAAGGGCCTTCTATCTCTCCAAAAGACTCCACCGCAAATGAAAAGGTTACCTCGGATCTAAATGGATCGTATGTTGCATCGTTGTCAGCGAGCAACTCGCTTTCCATGGCAAAGGACGGGGAGCTGGTTATGCGTTTCTGCTGTTATAGACAGATAAAGAGAGAAAAGTCAAAAATGATTAAATGGAACAGAAGTTAATACATTTAGCATCCTGCTCAAAATGGTTTTCATATTGTCAAAATTTTTACTAAATCAAGACAAGAAATGTAGCCAGTGACAACACTTTAGGCTGTGAAGTTGAAGGTTTGAGGTGCGAATGCTTTAAACATGGCTAAATAATCACCTGCTCTTGTTGTTGCTGCTGCTGTTGGTTAATTGCGACTATTCCATCCGATTTAGCGTCCATTGCTTCATTAGGCAAATCGGGTTGCTTTTCCATTTTTTTAGTTGGGCTGCTTCTATAATATACTTATTTTTATTGCAATTTTAGGTTATGGCGTCTCTTTTTACAGAACTTACTTTGCTTAATTTGAGCTGTCGCTGTTGTTGCTGCTACCGCGCCGAGCTACTCTGCACAGAAATATGTTGTATCAATAAATAAATTCAATGGAAACAAGCAAAAATCTAACTCGTCTTATTTAATTTCAAATTACGGCTTAAATATGTACAGCTCTTTGTTAAAACGGCAATTTTTAAATTGAATTTCTAGGAAATCCTTTATTTCAACCGATATTCAACAAATCTTAATATCTTTGTGCAAATAAAACAAAGTAAATTCCTTTTACAACAACTGTATTTTTCGAACCACGTGCTACACCGACCAAGGAGATAAAAAAGTAAGAAAAAAAGCGCAGTTAACTTTGACAGTTCGGTTGTCGAAGAAAATGCAAACGAATGGGCAGCACTGTGGCTATCGATAATATTTTGCAATGGCAACGTTGCTTACTACAACAGCTGATTACTAAATGTTGCCAAAAACGTTTGGCGCTATTTAATGCCTTTAAATACTTGAACAATTGTTTTGAAGAAATAAAAGGGCTTTCACGAGTTTCCATTCTTACGAATGCGGACTGTAAGTGTATACGAACTGAACTCGAAAATCGAAACGATTTATATTTTTGCACTTTAATTTTAGTTGGCCTAAAAATAATAGACGTTGATGCGTCTAAAACTACAATCAAAGCGGCACAAAATTTTAGGATTTGAACGCCTCTTTTGAACAAGAATTTAAGTGGCTTACGGCAACGCAATGACCGGTATTCCTAATTGGTATTTAAAGGGACTCATTGGAAGAGTAAAGTCATTGGTGTTACATTTGCCACTGCATAAAATCTCAAGCATTGACCAAATCTGTACAATAATCCTCCGCCGTAGGCGACTCGAGTTTTTATCGACATCCTCACAATAATATACGTTGATTGTAGCTGCAAAAAAGTGTGTCAAAATGTTTACATAAGAAAACTGACACTTAAGGGTATGAAAGACAGCCGCATGCCTAATCTGCCAACGCTAATAAGCCCGACGAAAATCGGGCCTTATTAAAAATGTATAATTGCTTACTTTTGCCGTTGCAGCGTAGACCAACTTATAAGCCGCCAAAAGGAGTAGCCTTAAAGTCTACTCTTGACTTTGGCCATAGCTGTATTGTGTTTGGCTTCTGATAGCTTAGCTCTCACCCCAGGAAGCAACACCAAAACAAGAAATATAGGAAACCTGTCTGATGACTGAATTTCAGCCGTATGAGCATGGTACCAACTTCTAAAGAGGTAGCAAAGAAGAGCGCCTAGACGAGCAGTTGGGTAAATCTTGCAAGTGCTATTAGCTAACAGAAAAATCCGCAATCAATCTCTATAAGTTTTGATAATCTAAATACAATGTTTTCAAAGCAGCCGTTGGCTTTAAGTAAATTAATATATTGGGTGAGTAGAACACTGATTGCCGAAATTTAGTTACATATATTAAAGACACAATTTTCCAGCGGACTATGACATGAAGTATGTAAATAGCAGGAAATCGCTACAATTGGCGCTGAAACATGGCAAATGAAATCGATATTTTGTCCTACTATTTTCTTGATGATATATCACAAGATATGCACCTTGGAGCTGCACAGTTTACACAGAGTTATTTTAACAAGCTTCTGGTTGCTCTAAGCAGCTCATCTATAAAGCCGTCCTGATCCATTAAGTGCTTTCGAAGTTGTTATTCCGACTGTTGCTGGCGCGCAAAAAGAGCAACGCTCTATCCCAGAGCGCTTGTGCACTTTTTGCCAAGTCGGCTTCAAAAGAAGCCACAGACAAACAAGGCATACTGGCCAACTGACAGCGGAACAGGCCAGTTAAGAGCTCGTGGCCATTAAGTGTAGCACGGCAAAGCGGAGCTAAATAGCCTCCAAAACGCAACACCTAAGCCAGGGGCTTACGTTGAATACATACGGAGCTTTAAAGTAAAAAAAGTATATGATATATTTTTTATATATGTGAATGGAAAACTTTATTTGTAAATAAAAGTAGTGCTACATTAGTAACATTAATGGAAAATGTAAATTTAAAAACAAAAATTGATGCATTTGGTTTATTTTAATTAAGATGCTTGGAAATAATGTGTTATAAAAATTTATATGTATGTATGCTTAGAATTAGTAACTTTGCATAGTGGCCGCTGCTGATTTAGGATGACGTCGTCCTACTTTTTAAGTGTGAGCAGCGTATATGTATGTATATAGTATATATATAAAATATATATGTATGTATACAAAAGTATGACGTACTTTGATAGAGCCACACAACAACGAAGGAAAAACCGAATCTTGGTGCGCCAAAGTTCTAAGTTGGCACATCTCTAGTCCTTCATATGCTGTGCTAACTCAGGTTTATGTTATTTAAATATTCAAATTATTGTTTTTTTTTTAGAGAACCCCGCTTCGGGTCTATATAATCACGAGACCCAAGATGTGCGATCCGTTGCGAAATATACGCAGATCAACAGGGGCACGGCCAATGGTTAGCTGTGTCCCATTTGCGAACATGGTTACAAATTTGTACTTTCTCCATTCTCCGTCTGGCACATTGAGCCGTTTTTTTATGCGCTTCCTCAGATCAGAAAAGAGTTCACCTTCACGCGCTTTAATAAGAAAGGACTCGCCAAAGGATTTATGGTTTAGTACATTGAAGTGTGCTATGGGAAGTAGCATTTCATTCGCGGCTACTTCAACTTCATCAGCGGGCACCTCTTCAATGCGAAAGCTGATCGAGGGTACCAGCAAGGATGTTACCAATACATCTTCTCGGCAAATTGAATGTATTATTCTATTGTTCATTTTGAGAAGACGCAACATCTTGCAGCTTTTTTGACTCAAGGCTATTTGTTGAGCTGCTTGTTGGAGCAGATTCTTCACTGTATCTGTCCGATCAATGTAGAACACCATCTGTTTAGTCTCCTTAAGATCACTGGAAACCCAAATGCAATTAAATTGCGTCTTATTTGCCGGATTAGTTTGATTGTCAGCCAGATGATCTTTAAGGGCGCTCTGGTTTTGTGGGCCCACATAGCCTGAGAAGGTTGTATCGTTGTCATCGCGCATCTTGTTTACCATGGCACAGGACGGAGAACTGATGATGCGCTCCTGCTGTCGGAAAGTCAAAAATTATTAAATGGAAAAGAAGTTGACACATACAGCATCCTGCTCAAAATGGTTTTCATATTGTAAGCATTTTTACTAAATCAAGACAAGAAATGTAGCCAGTGACAACACACTTTAGGCTATGAAGTTGAAGTTTGGAGGTGCGAATACTTTAAACATGGCTAAATAATCACCTGCTCTTGTTGTTGCTGCTGCTGTTGGTCACTTGCGATTATCCCATCCAATTTAGCGTCCATTGCTTCATTAGGCAAATCAGGTTTCTTTTCCATTTTTTTTTCGTTGGGCTGCTTCTATAATATACTTATTTTTATTGCAATTTTAGGTTATGTCGGCTCTTTTTACAGAACTTACTTTGCTTATTTTAGCGGTCACAGTTGTTGCCCCTACCGCGTCGAGTTACTCTGCACAGAAATATTTTGTATCAATAAATAAATTTAATGGCAACAAGCAAAAATCTAACTCGTCTTATTTAATGTAATTTTAAATTACGGCTTTAATTTATATATGTAGGTCTTTGTTAAAACGACTATGTATTTTTTTTTATTGAATTTGTAGGAAATCCTATATTTTGTAATAATAAAATTTCAACAAACTGGCTATCTTAATATCTTTGTGCACATAAGACAATAAAGTAAATTTTATTCAGCAATTATATTAAAATGGATCCACGTTCTATGACTTACCCAGCCAAAGGAAACAAAAAAGTAAGAAAATAAGAACAGTTAACTTTGACAGTTCGGTTGTCGAAGAAAATGCAAACAAATGGGCAGCACTGTGGCTATCGATAATATTTTGCAATGGCAACGTTGCAAGCTGGACAATGTCCAATTTATGCAACACCCTTAGTAAGAATTGCGAATTTTAAATAATTCCAAGTTGTTAATTAAGATAAGACTGCATAAACTATTTGGACAATATATATTTTTTTACAAGATAGCAACAGTGATGAAAACGCCACAATCGATAAATGGTCGCTATGCAACATTGCTTGTATCGAAATTTTCGTTTATCGAGCGCGCGCGCCTGCGGTTTTGTGCGAATAATCATTTACAAATTTTATTAAATCCACTTTTTATATATTAAATATACAAAGTATAAGATAATGATATAATGTTTCAAGGGCTTTACAGCTTTTATTTAGAAGTTTACGCTGCAAGTTTACGCGGTTAAGTTTTAAATAAATTCATATATATATATACAGATGTGTATACAAGAGCAGCTTATATATGTACATATTTACATATGGATGTACATACTTACATATATGTATGGCATTTTGAACATGTATTTACATATGCTTGTACATAATTTATTTGTACTAAATATAGCAGATTGCTGAACTATGAATTCTTAATTCTATTTTTTTCGTATTATGATAATTTTAAAATGGCTTATGCACAGGCCATTGAAGCGTCTTGTCCTGGGCGACTGCTCCAAAAGATCCGTTCTTGTAATTGCTAGAGCCGACACATCTGCTGAAGAAGTTATACTCAATACAGTACAAAAGTTACCTGTAGAGGACGACAAATCTTGAAGTTGATCGTTGTATTCCGTGGCACGAGGGCGCATCATGTCGACATCATAAACACAGCGTTTGATACGCATGGACGGTACTGCGGTACAGCTGCGCAAGGAAGTCATAGTCATAGATTTTCTTTAAAGGTGTGTGATTCGTGGTCCCGGAATAGTATGTACAGGCACTACAGGCTTACTACCGCCGGCTGAATTAGAAACAATTTTGCTTGGACGTGTTACTGAGTGGTCTCATGATATTTCGGCTTTGCACTCATGGGTTTCATGGGTTCCATGGGATCGACTGTGATTAAAAGCGAAAAACTGTTGCTGCTGCATTTCTGTATAAAAAAAAATACAAATTTTAATTAAAAATATATTTTAAAAAAGTAGTGACAAGAAAAATGTTTTCTTCCTCTCGAGCTGATTGACTGACTCATGAGCTATCGATCTGTTGCAGCACTGATCTATAAGTTCATTTATGTGAGCCCATCGTGTCCTATATGCACTTGAGCATCACATATTAGTTTCTATGCCTGTAATGCTTCAGGTCTTATCAAAAAATACACCTATGACTTACAATTATATGACTGCCTATTCGCAATATGAGCGCCCATTGCCATCTTCCTAACAGCATAATGAAGCATACAAAGCACGGCCTTGGACATGATTGAACAGGTGAGTCTAAGCAATTCCGAGCGTTAACAGATGCATGCTATCGACTCCGATAAGTGGTAGATATGCATATTTGGTACTTGGTCAAGAATAACTGCAAAAGCGGAAGATTAGCTTAATTGTTATCCATAGGATGCTCTGAAATTGTGCATTCACATAAAAGTTAAGTACTTACATAAATATTAATATGGGATATTATTATATATACATATATTGTATATGAATAATAACACTTTCCACTTGTTTAATATGAAAATAAGCTTCAATGGGACGTCTGGACTATGCGACTTCTTCGCGGAAATGTTGCCTTCAATTGGTTGGCTCCCAAATTGCGCCTTCTCCTTAAAATTGTTTTATGCCTCAATCTTTCACTTCACGAAGTTTATTTATAAGCTCAATCTCGAAATTTCTCAATGGCAATATTCTATGGTAAAAAAAAGGTATGAGTTGGGATGTGACTAATTATTTGCAGGTAGATTAAAAATACTTACAAGATGTATTTATTTAAGTACTACTCCGGCTGGATCCTCACATGCACCACTAATTGCAACGTTTTGCATTGGATGTAAGCTTGATTGCGCATGAGCAGCCTTCCTTCAGGTTAAAACTCTTTAAACAACGTTCCATTAATTAGTCATAAACATTTGCCTAAATGGTGAGTGCTTCAAGTTCCCATGGAATCCGGGCCATTGCCTTCTGGACAAAAGAAAAAAAAACAAACAGAAAGGATCATTAAGCAAAGACAATGGAACTGGTGGTAGGTAGGTGTCAAATATTGTTACCTGTCTAGCGAAAAACCCAAGTAGCCTAACCCACAAATGTTGCGGTCGGATTAGCACAAAAACCCTTGGCACACTTCAGTCATTACGGGTTGGTTAGGAGGTACTTAAATAGTAGTGCAATGCAGTATGACACCTTCAGAGTAAACAAATATTATTATGTGAGTTCACTTAACTTCTGCTCTTGAAAACAAATGAATTTGTATTTAAAAGAATTGCAACTAAATTGACTCTGTATTTTACCTTGACGAAGTAAGCGCGTTGGCGCATGGCCGTTTGCCTTTGGTAACTTAATCACAGGTAGCTAAAAACTGCTCCAGGACTAGTTCAATTCTTGGTCAAAAATAATTCAATTTGGAGTTATTATTTTATAATTATTTTACAAGCACTTTTTAATTAAATACAAATATAAATATGTTTGTTTTGCGCCTATGTTTGTTGATTGTTATCGAATAAATAGTGTTGGCAAATACTGAATTGTCTAATTTATACAACACCCTTAGTATGTAATGCCCATTTTAAATAATTTCAAACTGTTTATTTACATAAGTCTGGTAAAATTTGAAAGCAATTTGTTTTTATTGGCAATTGAATAAATGTTTCAAAATTGCAGTCATTTTATTTGGACAATATTTTTTATTACAAGTTAGCAATAGTGTTGAAAGCGCAGCAAGTCGATAAATGGTCGCTATGCAACATTGTTTGTATCGAAATTTTCGTTTATCGAACGCGTGCGCTTGCGTTTTGCGCGAGTAAATATTTACTTATTATATTAAATAAACTTTTAAATAAATTATAAAAAATTAATGTTTCAAGGCATCTATAGATGTTTTTTACAAGTTTATGCGGCAAGTTGACGCGGTAAGTTACAAATAAATGTTTTAAGTACATATGTGTATATCATGAGCGGTAAAGCACCGTTATAAACAGCTTATGTACATACATATGTTCATATTACATATGGTAAATACATATGTATATGCGTTTGTAACATACATACATATAAATGGATTTATTCATAATAAATATGCTGGCTACTGATGAGTTCTTAATTCTAGTTTTTGTTTTATCTTGAAGAATATTACAGCAGTATCGGTTTTTTTATTATGATCATGTATTTGTACATATGTACATATGTATATATAGTATGTAACCAGATGTTTAAGTGATTTTTAGTTATATTTCGTGATATAAAAGTGAGTGTTGTGAAAAGATTAGGTGCATTAGGCAGCCAAATCAATAATTGAGATCACCCAGAGACCATGAGGCCAATTGTGATGCCTAATTGAAGCAGTATGAAAGTGTAAGGAAGGAGGCAAGTAATAGAGCAGGATTATTTGGATGGTCAAAAGTTGATGCGAATTTCTTGACAATATTACATTAACTTAGTGTGAAAATTTCGTTTTCAAAGACTTGTGTTACTACTTTCTATGTAGTTCTATATTCTTTGGTATTATATATCTACATACTTATATAATGATTATGTCCGTATATACAAATCGAAGCGTCTCTCAATTTTTAATGAATATTTTGACATGAAATTTTGCACGAATGTTCAATGCAACAGTTCAACCAAGTCACAGAAAAAATGATCGATTGGAAAAACCCTGGAAGCTTAAATTAAAAATTCACCTTTCAATTTGATCCTAGTTGTGTATTAGTATATAAAGTGTTGTTTGTTATTTTAGTATGTTCTAGTCAAAGGTGCTGATCCTTTTTATTTTGTCGAGTCCATTTAAATTCTATTTGTTACGCAGAAACTATTAGACACTATTAGATAGCCTAGCATTCCGAACTGTATTGATACTATTTGGTAGAACTGTTGTAAAAATTGTTATTTTGTATGTTTTTTAGCTATAAGTTGATATTTTGTATATTAGTACCCAAGTTTATGTGTTGTACATACTATAGTATTTTATCTGAGTATCTTCGTTTTGACTATGAGTTATCTTTCTTTTTGCTATTATTTTAGATGTACAAATGCGCTGGTTATTATGGTTGGGTGGTCTCGAAAAGATATCTAGGGGAAAGGCTACAAGTTGGGACATTATTAAACTATTACACTACGGTGAAAGTTCTTCATTTAAAAATCGTTAGCCGTATATGGCAATGTTTTTAGAGACTTACCTGATGAGCAGATGGGGTGTAAATATTTAATAGGCAGCCATTTATGAGGTTGGATTGATTTCGTTAGGTTAAATACCTTTGTGAAATAATATTTATTACCATATTAGGTGCATGCCATGTAAGACACTTGGTGGTACAATGTAATCAATGTACAGCATTGATCATCATCAAACTAAGTAAGTGTCTATATAGCTTGTGGCTAACCTAAGCAATTTAATTGACTTCAATACCAAAATCGCTGTCATTACCAATTTGCTATTGAATCTCAATTCATCTACCACAAATCCCCAACAATAATGGTCATTAAGAACAGTCCGGGGGGCACATGTCCAAACAATTGCAACCTAAGTAAACTTGTGGTACATGTTGGAAGATAGTTCCGCACTGTCTGACAATTAGCACAGGTGACAAGCTGCCTGAGGCAGCTCATACTCCTAACATGGCCAAGAGCCATACAGCTGTAGACATAGCCAGCCTAATGAGGCTATTAATACCAGCAGTAAGAACAACTTCATAAACAAATTCCAAATATGTTTGTCTTAAAACGTGGCCAAAAGGATACACACAAACTATTGACTACACAATGTGTTCCTTTTGGCCGCATTAATAAAGTGCCAAATGCCAATAATGCTTGTTGAAAAAAAATGTTATGCTTTTACTAGATACCAGCTACGAAATATGATATAAAGCTAAATCCGCGTCTCATCAAATCCTACAACGTCAGGATGTTGAGTTGACCTACAAAATAACTCAAACCTGACGTGCTGAGGGCTTCGGATTTAGTGAGCCTTCTAAACTTAATAAAAATGGAAAAAATAATTACATTTTTTTAGTTGCTTTAGAAATTCGATCTTTATATAAACCAAATAAAATGGCTGCGCTTCTACGTCACTGGTGAGTCGTGCCACAAAAATGGCGCTACACAAAAAGAGGATTTTTTTTAGTTTATTTGCCGCATATGAGCAGCCATAACTGTCAAGTGTTAGTTGCTCTTTTTTTTCCAGTGCATGAGCATGTCATGAATAAAGTTGTCCCACATAGGGAGAAAGTGGGTGCTGGCATGGAGAGGTAGCGCAAGGAGGGCATTACTATACATTTTACTATACTGGCCATTATCATCAATCTTTGTGATTAGTTTTTATGCCAACTAGCATTGCATTGTACATATGTACAGCCCAAATACAATCTCACATATACAGGAAAGTAAACGTATAGTAGAAAAAAAAAATAAACTAGAATAATAACAACAACCCACGTAGACTAGTGTTGGGTATGCCATTTTACGCGCTTTCTCTTGGTTTTCAGTTGTATTATAAACTAGCATTATTTAGGGTATTCACGCTTGCTGTTGAGTTGATAAGTTAAAAAGTTGCACAAAAACACAGCAGTCCAAAGCGAAAATACCTTTTGGTTAGTTTATGAGTTAAATTTTTAAGTTTGCGCATTTTATTTGCTATATTTATTTCTTTAAAATTTGGCGCCAAGGCATTCTACTTCGTTTAGATTTTGATAAAAAAAAAAACGCACTAGACTTAAACTTTTTATTGGCTTAGTTTTATTAAATAAGATTAGGTAATTAGTTGCTTCTTACAGTACCTACAAAATGGCTAAAAATACATAAATTTTGTGTGATAAAAACACCATACCACTTTTTTAACAGTTAAAAGGACGACTAGTGTCTGGGTTAAAATAAAATTGACTAGAGAGTTATAACTCAACTCTGTAACTTCTCGTGTTGCAAAATTGCTCAACTCTACAGCCAGCGTGAATACCCTAATAGAGAAGCGATGTCTCCCAGCTTATCATTGACCGCCGTCAAAAAAGTGAAGCGTGCGTTTTAGAATACCATCTAACTACATTTTGATATGTTAATGCGGGTTTCTCCAACTAGGAACCTAATACAGAAATCTAATTAAGGTGTTTTTTTGACATTAAGCAGTCTTTAAAATTCTCGGTGCAACGTAATCTTTTTTTTAACCAAACCAAATAGCAAAACAAAGTTAGTCTATTTTTTCTTGGTTCGAATTTGAAAGAATAACAGAAAACTTAAGAAAAGATTTGTTATCTTTACCCCACTTATTTTAGGAATAAGTCAGAGTTCAATGCGTCATCTAATCTTTTCAATTCAATTCAAAAAATTTCAAAAACTCTATGAATATTAGGGACTTATAGTAGTAGTACAAATTTGGCCAAAAAGAAATCACTTTTTTCTTATTTTTGAAACAAACTTCATCAAACGAAATATGTACCGTTTTGATCTATACAACAATTTTGCTATTTTGGGCTAAAACCATAATTCCATATTTAACTGATCGAAGTGTGTCTTGCAGGAATCAAATATTAAGTAAAAAAGTCCTAGCGCCAAAAAGTCAGAGCACTCCAACTCTGTTATGTCACTCATTTTCGTGCCAGCAGGGGAGGTATTCAGCCTCAGATGTTGTAGCCAATTTTCCTTCGTGTAAATCAATCAAAAAGCCATTAGAAATGCATTTGGCTGAAGGCTGAAAAAGAGGCAAAAGTTGGGGCAGGTGCAGGAAGCAACCTCCGGAACAGAAACGAAATAGCGAATGAATGCAAGACTTAAGAAATGCATAAATAGATGAGACATTGCATGAATGAATGATGATGGCAACTCTGGCCACTCTCTGCATCTATCTTTATCTTCAACTGTGCATTTTTGAATCATCGCGTCAGCTGTAATAAATATCTTCAACTAATGTTGCAAATGTGGCAAGCTCCAATTATTTTCATATTTGGTTACCTTTGTGTTGCTGCCAAATCGTCAAACGTCCTTTCGAATTGACGCTTTTATAGCGATTTGACTTATTTTTTTGCGTCTGCAACAGTCCGAAGCTGAAACTTTATGTGGCATGTGGCAACAAAACTGTTGCCAAAGATGTGCTTTGCTGCCTTTGTGCTTCTGGCCTCCTTCCAAAAACCTAAGACCACAAGATTTTTGATTTTGGGAAAGCTTTCAAAAATAATAATTTATACATTGTGAAAATATGGCGGCAAAACTAGAAAAGTTGCGCGTGGCGAGCAAAACTGTCATATTTCCTAAGTTATGCGAATACTGGCTAAGAAAGTGGGGGATCTGGGTTGGGTAATGAATGCTGTCGGTCTGAGTATAATTACATAGTTCAATTGCCACGTTGTGGAAACAAATAAATGAGTTTTTGCAAACAAAACTTTGTCGATCTGGTAATAAATGTATTGGGCGGTTTAACGAATACCAGCCAACAACTCTGGTAAAGAAAGTCGATTCAAGAGTTTTTCTTATTCAAATATTATCATTTTTTTAAAGCCATGGCGTGGCTTACTATTGTATTAAATATTCTTAGAAAGAAATATTTTTCATTGAAACTTTTTAAGTTTATTTATGCATTAGTACGAATTCCGCTTTAGATTAGAGATTTTATAAAACCCATTATTGTTATTTTAATTGCAGCAATCGAATTGGATAGGACAAGATGAAAGACCTGCGAATAATGGGATACCGAAAAAAAAAATATACTAACGTGTTTGGCGTTCGAACCAGCCAAGAGTCGCTTGCAATTAATACAGCGAGGAGGTCACTGCCAGTTCTTATTTCCTAAAAAGGGTAAACAATTTGGAAATAATTCTAGATTGTTTTTAAGTAAATAATTATTTCCTTAAACAGATCTGGCATTACGTTGCTCAATCTGTCTCCCATCAGACGCGTCCCCAGGCACCGGATAGGGAAATGCTCGACACTATGCAGGGTAAGTGAGAAATAAAATGAGGGTGGAGGGTGCTGATGGGGTTTCCATTACCAAGCTAGGGTTGGAGGGCTAGCAACTTACCTAACTTAAACATCTATTGAAAGAAAGGTCTCATCTTATGTGAAATGACGCCCAAATAGGTGTTGAATATATAAATATATATATGTATTATGTAATATAAAAAACATCTGTAAAATTGCATATGCCATTTTAATTTTTTCATGAAAAAATACTTTATGCAGATATGTGCCCTTCAACTATTATCCGTTGCATAACCATGACCAACTTCGTTATCATTGCCAACATTCCACTCAGTTCAGTTCAGTTGCGTTGAATCCTGCTGAGGTCCAGCAGACATTTGAATGCCGCATAATCAGTGCCATATCCAAATTGTGTCCAGCGCTGCTTTTACCTGTCGAATGAACACGAAAATGTGACAGCTTAGGGCTGTCCCAATATCCAGGTGTCCATGCGTCTGCTTTGGGTTAAATTCTATGCTTTTTCACTTTGGTTTTTGTGGCTGGTTGTTTGTGGGTTGCATCATTTCGCTATAAAGTCCGGAATAATCTGGCTGGGGTTCACCACTGTCTGCCCACCCAAGCCCCTTTTATTTCCGTAGCCGGAAAATGTAAATTTATATCACGAGCACGCGCGCATATTTCCTATGCGCGCTGCGTGGTACCAGCGCCAATGGCATTGTCATGGTCCTTGCCAGAAGTGGCCGGATTGCTTCATTGCAATCGGATTAGTTAATATTCCAATTTGAATCCGTGTGTATGACTGACTGGTTAACTGCAGCTTGTGCGCCATTGCTATAAACGCTTTTTTTTTATTGATTTTGTATACTCTATACCATGAAAGAGTTATGACGCTCTATAAGCTCTTTAAACCAAAATTCTTCGCATTACCGGTGTTCAAAACACCATACCGCTTTCGCAACAGTTAAAAAGTAGAATAGGGTCTGGTTTAAAGAAATGTTGAGTAGAGAACAGCTCAACTCTTAGCATTCTCTTCTTGCAAAAGTGCTCAACTCAACAGCAAGCGTGAATACCCAAATAAAGATACGATTTTTTATTTTTGCTTCCACCCTATACCCAACTTAGCTGGGTGATAAGGCAGTTGCTGAAAGAGATGTGAAAATTCTTGGCTTACCAAGATTGAGGCACTTAGTAAGCGCAAGCAGTTGAAATATTTGTTTGTTCTCTCGTAGGAGCAACTAAATGTGCTCCAAAGCATTGGAAAAAGTCAGTTCAGGGTATTCCACTTAGCCGAGAAAATCAAATAGCGCAATGTCTTAATTGCCTCCTTTTGGTGGCCACATTCACTCTTGCAACAATTAAAATTCCCAAATCCCCCATAAGCAATCAACGCAAGTGAAAACTGGCAACTAATCCTTGGCACATCTCCGTTTTGCTTTTGTGTCCGCCTTGGCTGTCAGAGTCCTAGCCAGTGTCACCAATAATGTGAGCCATTAATTCAATTTTCGCGAAACTTTGATACCGCCCACAATTTCACTGGGCGTGCAGATAATTTGGTCATTTACGAGCACTGCTTGTTATTTGCCGCACCCATGTCCTTGTGTCTACTGATTGCTGTCTCCTGAAAACCCACAAAATGCAATCATTTTCTGCGCCCTCTCTTACCTGACTGCATGGCGAATTAACTGAAACTGCTGTTTGGGCTCTTTAGCTCTCAAGCAGTGCTGGCTGAATGCGTGTGAGTGCCTAATGAGAATTGTCGAGTGTGCAAAATGTTTGCAATTAAAACTGGAACTATGTAATGACTATTAAGGAATAGCAATGACAATGTTTAAAAAAATAAAACTGAAAACGAGTTGGGTATGCGAGCTTGATATCAAAATTTAATCGGGACGACAAATTAAATCAAAAGTGCTAGAAGCCTCGAATATCTTTACAAGCTGCTTTTTATGTTCTAGGCTTTCACTTCTTTCTTTTTATTCCATAAAAGCCGACCAAATAAATATAAAAATTAAAACGAAAAACAAAGCAAACAATCAGCATTCCACGAATCGTGGAACAACCTCAAAACACATAAAAAAACAATAACCATGTCATGTTCTGGCATAATTTGTGTTTGTTCTGATTGAGGCTTTATGCAAATTGTTAACCATATCGTAAATTTAATGGGCTCCCATTTACCGCAGTACATCAGTTGTGTCAGTCGAATAAGGCTGATAAGGCTAATCCCCAGTTGCCTGGTTAAGGAATGATGCACAGCTTGAAAAGCAACCGGTTTGGAATTGAAGGCAAACCTAGCGCTCTTGGCTGTATTTTTGTATTTTTCTTTCAAATTACTTTTCATAAAATATGCAAAATTGATATGATAAAGCTGAACCCACTTCGCATTGAGTTACTGACTCGACTGCGTCTTTAGGTAATCTAGTGTAAAGCCATTTGACTACCCCGCCTTGTGCACACGCCTACATTGTTGTCAGGAGCGTCCTATTCAATGTCTTCCGACTCGATTAAGTTGAATTCGATATGGCTTTATTACGATTACACACACGTGTTACTTTGTAAAAAAAAAGCACGCAGTGGCGCATCCACGGGGGTGGTTGAAAAAAATGGCGGACTGTTCTTTATTACCTCTTATATTTACTTTGATATAGAAAGTCCCCTCTATGACAAAATGCTGGAGCCGTGCCTGCTTATATGTTAATATAATCATGGCTGCCTCTGTGGCAAAATTTTCATACTACATAGAAGAATTTTGTTTTGTTTTCATTTATGCGTATTTTTCCAAAGTATATACAGATACTTTCCTTACTCATTGTCTCGGATATCTAGGTGTTCATACAGAGAGACGAGAGTATAGTTGATTTTGTTTCAATCGCAAGCTGACGTCACACCTTATTATAACTGTTACTCATGGACCTCCAAAACGGGAGAAATTCACAAATTGTGGTCTGAAACGTTTTAAATTTTAATCATGTTGCATTTTGTGGCCTTAACCTGCTTGTCAGACTTGACCCCATGGATACAATGATGAGTTCATTTCAACAGAATTTCAAAGGATTGAATGTTTTCACGCCTTGTTGCAGTTGTTGTTTGAAAAATTTGTGAAAACTTTATGAGGATGTATTGTAAACACACAGCTACATGACATCAATCACTTGGGCAATGTAGCGTTCATGACGTCATTATACTACTTTTACTACGGTCGTCCTTCTCTCCTAGCAGCGTCATGATGTTATTATGATCTTTTGAAAATTATTTTGTTTTCATAGTAGTGCGTCGAACTTTTTAACAGCAGAAATTTGATGCATCATTTTATAGCACTGTATCTGTAGTCAGTTAAGCACTGTGAAACCTTAGGATAGGTATTGTAGTCGGTATATTAGAAATATGAAAACTACTAGCTTCTTTCTTTGGAAATTCAGATAAATACAACAAAAGTAATAGCCATAAATGTTCAAATTTGAACCTTGCCCCATATAATTTAAATAGTTTCTTTGACGTAACTTTCGATTTTCATCAAAATTGGTAGAAACTAACGGAACAAATGTCGTGTTGCACAAAAAAAAAATTTCTAAGTTGAAAGTTCTTAGAAGGAGTATGAGGGAGAACAATTTTTTCGAGAAAAAATTTTCAGGTTTTTACATTGTCGGGCACCGCCTCGACATTTTTTTACTCAGATTTTAATTTCAAAGATATATTAAATTTAACATTTATCTGTCAAAATTTTAAGTGTTTAGCTTCTAAATTACCGTGAATTATGCCTCCATCAAATCAAATGCAGAATCAAATTTAGTCCATAAGAATTATTTTGGGGAGAAACTGCAAAATCTAGTTTTTGCAGCTATTTAACATTCTACTATGGAGCATAGAGATCATCTGCGAATGCGGTTTAGTCCATTAGGATTCAAGACTACTAAGCCCAGGCGATATCTACAGAGTGTTGTACTAGGTCCTAATAAATTACTGGCAGACAGCATATCTAGTCCAGAAAATGCCTTTGAACCTGAAGTCAATGAATTGGAAATTGTGGAGCCCATTCCAAAAACTTTGATCAACAATGAAATCGAAGAAAATCAAGATGAGCACAAGAGCGACACGAGGGAATCATACGTGCCTACTCAGACCCAGAGATCACTGCATATAATAATATATGGAGCAACTGGAACAATGGGTTACTATACGGTTATGGAAGCTGCAAAGGTTTTGCAGACCTATAAATGGGGGATAGCCGGGCGTTCCAATGTATGTAAAGTGCTAACGGATCATCCATAAATTACATAACGCTGATGACACAGTAACGGAATATTCTTTAAGATTTTCCAAATGATTTTTGCGTTTCATGACGCCTTGTCAAAACCCCCCTCCCCCCATGAAGCGTAACGTAGTTCATGAATAATCCCTAACATAATATAACTATTGTACTTTAATTGCCTACCTGACTTTTTCTAGGATAAGCTGAGCTGCATCCTGGAGGACGTAAGCAGCTTAACAAATGTTGCATGTCAGAATATACCCACTTTTATAGTAGATGCGGCCGAACTAGAGCCTTTAGTAAAACTAGCGCAGAAATGTCAGGTAAGTAGCCAAAGATTAGCTTCTATAAATAATAATATCCCGCACGAATAGATTTTAATCAACTGTTGCGGTCCGTATGAGGAATATTCGCCCATAATTGCTAAGGCTTGCGTTATAGCTGGCACGCATTATGTGGACGCCAATATTAATCCTCGTCTTATGCAGCAGCTACATGCAGAGTTCCAGGATGAGGCAGTGTCTAAGCAGGTCTATGTTATAACAGCTTGTGGATTTGCCAGTTTTGTAAACGATATGGGCATAAATTATATCGAGCGCAATTTTCCAAGTAAGCCAAAGAGCTCTTCTTCAACTCTACATTACTTAAACACTTTTTTGTAGTTCAGCTACGGACTGTGGAGAGCTATACAAAGTACTGCCGTCTGAATAGTCATCGTCTGGTGCCGTTTATAGATCGCTCTACATGGCATGGCGCCATAGCTGCCATGACCAATGAAACCAATTTGGTTGGTGGATGTACAATTCTGAAGTTCTTTCGACTAGGCATGGCCATATATAAATATGCAATTCCTCAAACGGGTGTAGTTCCGGGCGTTTCAATACCCTTCGCTTTTATAGACGTGGACATGGTGAATGCATCACACCGGCTAATTGCCGAAAACGAGTATAGACCGTCAGTTCAGTTTAAAAACTATCTAACGCTGCCGTAAGTATATCTAGTTTACACTAGTTTACACGAAAAATGAACCGTGTTCAGTTACGTCTTTACGCATTTGTATAACATCCACAGTTCCTCTCCGATTTCGAAGATCTTAGGAATCTCAGAAATGTCCATAAAAGAATTATGTTTCAGCTTAAAGCCTAACATTATTGTCATTTTCGTGTTTCTCCATCGAAAATTTCCTTAAAAGCCCTTTTATACGAAGATTCACTCAATGACCCTTTAATTTATAAAAAAAATGTTTATAACATTATACTTGCAAGCAAATATGCTTTTATTTGCAGATCATATTTTTCTGGCTTTTTGACATTACTCTGGTGCTTGATGATTTATATTTTGGCACAATTTCCATTCACACGCAGTTTACTCCTAAAATTTCCACGTCTTTTTTCGCTGGGTATGTGCCGAGGGTCCTGCATTGACAAGGAATCTGCAGATGAAGTATTATTTACTACCACCTTTAAGGCTACCGGTCCTCCGACTGAACTTCATCCTGTTGCGGTTTGTGGTCCTGAACCTACACAGGCGCATGATCATATGCTAAAGTTTCAAATTTGTGGAGTTAATCCCTTTTTCGGTTTTGGAAGCATAGCTTTGCTCTCGGCTGCCATTACCTTACTGAAGCAAACTGACCTGCCTGATAAGTAAGTTTAACTAGTTTTAGAGAGCTCTCTGATTAATTTATTTTTAACCCACTAGGGGCGGCGTTTTTACGCCTGGCGCTGCATTTCGCAAAACAGATATTTTACAGGAAGTTGGAAAGCATAATCCACAATTTCAGTACACCAAAATAAATTGATGTGTCACATAAAATGTTTGTTTCTTTAAAATTGCAACTGAAACTTACAATATACAGATCGCCTAAGTTTTCTGGTTAGTAGTTCGACATTTTGGCTTATGCTGGAATTCAAGGGAATTGAGTAGAAGTTACCTACAAATAGATATCTATTAGTGTGCCCTGATATATATACCTACTATTAAATTCGCGCCTGGATGCAGCTTACCACATAGCATAGGCTAAAAATAAGTAGAAGCTCTCGTGTACCCAAAGCTTAGTCTTCTACGTTTGTAGAATTGAAGAGCTTCTTAAAAAAGCGAGAATTGAAGCAAAAACTACTACAGTTGTCCCCAAAAAGATAACAGAGGCATCAATAAAAGTCGTTAGGAATCTGATGATGATCTACTCCAAATCGTATCGTCCACATAAGCTGTCTCGGTTAAGCGGAGAAGACGTATCTGGATTTGAACATTACAGAGCAAACTGAGGTATCCGCTCAATGAACTATTATCCAGGCACAAGGAGCTGCATTTTTCGTTTGTTGTAGGAAGGTACTTTCCGTATACTAACATATAGGACCGTATGATGTAGTGATGGTCGGAAGGAGGCGTGGTAGATGCTACAAATTTATAAACAGAATATAGCTGAGTCAGCTTTTTTAACCGCATAAGCAAAAGCCTCTCGAAAGACTGTATTACCTTAACAGATAGAAATAACTAAAAAATGGGGAAGATCAAGTTTGTCGCATCACTTAACCATCTTACCACTTTACTTTGTATGAGAATTTTACTTATTCTAACCACATTATTACAGTTCAGGAAAGCATTCCTAACTCTTCTTTTATTCCTTTAACTCCTTGAAGAATATATGGCCACTCTAAAACATCTAAATAGTATCCAGTTTTGTGCCAATTGCTTCACTTCGCTCTAGGAACGTTCCGATTCTACAGCTTAATTCAAAACAGTTCGAAGCCATGCTGTTCTGGGTCTCACTCTTGTTTGGTTGCCCTGCGGGATGGGACTGACTACAAGCTTCATGTATGCTCTATCCAACCCCATTTACGACTAATATAGCATATCGGCTTCATATTGCATTGCTGCATCAGCTCTGAGTTGGTGATCGTGTTTGGCCACCAGATTTTAAAAATGTAGTTTGCTAAGAATAGCTTCAGTTGTTAGCCAAGACTCACTCCCATAAACTAAAATGTCTAGCATATTGGATTTTTGTATATGGACTTTCGTGTTTGTCGATAGAAAATTAGAATTGCAAATCTTTCGGGGTTGCGTGAATTGCTGTTGGCGTTCATTTTCAAAACTTTTGTTTTTTTTTTTGAAAAAGGTGCGGACAAGCTTCCGTTCTGTAGAACCCTGCATTTGAACCCCTCGTAGTAGGCCTTTATTAAATATATTTGGCTCAGGGAGCTACCCAAGTGGTCAACAAAATTTTTTAGCATTTACTTCAAAATCTCTATCCATGGATTCAATTTATTATATTTAGAATTAGATGGGAACTTCGGGATTTATATAAACTTTATATATATTAAAAATGTAATGTACTCTTTGGGAATACCAATTATACTGAATTGTCTCAATGAGTACTATTAAAGCTGGTTTCTAACATCTGAAGTCGACATGACAGTTCATTTAATCTCTTTGTGGTGTTTATTGCATACTAATAGGACTTCGAGGAGCGAACCATTCTCTCTCCTGCAGGTACAGCGTCTTTGTCTTCCCTGCTGGACAGGAACTGCGCTCTTGCAAACTAGTAATCTGCGCTACTCACTGACAAAATAAAATGCGAGCGCCTTAGTAGGCACTGATAGACTGACAGACACTCTTAGCAACTGATTCAAAAATAATTAATATTATAGAGCAAGCTATTTTTTTATTTCGAAAAATCTTTTATATCAATTATTGTAACGCTATGGACAAGAAATCTTTTGATCGCGCTGGAAACTGGACAGCAGCTAAGTGCTTCCTAAATGTATTGAAATGGATACCTGTTCTTTCAGTAGTCGCCCTCATTGGTTGGACCTACTATGGCTATGTGCTGGAGCTGTGCCTACGGAATATGCAAAATTGGATGCAAATGCTCGGCTTCCTTGTGTTCTACCATTTCCTGCTGCTGCTGTTACTCTGGTCCTACTTCCAAATCATAATCACTGGAGGCAGCCGTATACCCGATAATTGGCGTCTACCTCAAGTGGATTTGGATCGCATGTCTGGAACTAAAAATTTAATAGTTCAAAGATGCATTTTGTACAAGGCCGCGCTGGACTTGCCCATCACAAATTGCTCCACGAACGGTGCCCTGCGCTATTGTAAGCTATGCAAGATTATCAAACCGGATCGTTCACATCATTGCAGCGCTTGTAAAAGCTGCATCCTTAAAATGGATCATCATTGTCCTTGGGTCAACAATTGCGTTAACTTTTACAATTACAAATACTTTATATTGTTTGTGGGTTATGCCGACTTATATTGCCTGTGGCTGGCATTCACCACACTTGGAGATTTTCTACAATTCTGGCAGGTGGCGCTGATGAACCAACATGGCGACGCTGCCATGGGTTTATTACATAAGATGTTCCTGCTCATTATTGCCTCTACGTTTAGCATAAGCTTGATGTGCTTGTGGTTCTATCATATGTATTTGACGCTCATGAATCGCACCACCTTGGAAGCATTTGAGACGCCCAACTTTCGCAACGGTGGACCCAACAAGCGTGGCTACAATTTGGGTTATTATCGTAACTTTTGTGAAGTGTTTGGTAATGATTGGAAATTCTGGTTGCTGCCCATTTTTACAAGCAAAGGTGATGGCTTAACCTATCCCCAAGGTCTTGGCATGGATAATACAACAACAACAAATGTGTTGAGTCCGGAAACGAAAGATTTATTGCTCGATATATTCAAGTCAAGCACACAACCGAGTAAAAATTCTCCAGATAAGCAGGAATCCGAAGAGCCGGCAAACAAAAATTTGGATCCAGCTAATACTTCTGTTATTGTGCCGGCTGCAGCGGTAACCACTAATGACGTAAAAATTGAGATGATTGGGGTTCAAAGTGCTGCAGTAGCATCGAGTGATGTCATACCTGCATGCTCCGAAGCGGCTGTATAAGCTTTTCATAGGATTGGTTAATTTACGTTTTGTTCAACTTGCAAATTGTTTTAATAAATAATTGTTCATTTAAATATAATATTATATTGCGTTTTGGGCGACTCGGCTGGCTTATTACTATTTAGAGCAAACATTTCCTTGTGCGAGCAAACGGCGTAGTAACGAAATCGCAGGAGAGAGCCCCAATCGCAATCAAGCAAAATCGAAAGAGATTTGACACGCTTGTACTTTCCTTGAGCTGACTTCGCAGTGGATGCATTTTGTTCCCTATGAAGACAATGCTTATCAATTCATATAGTCGTCCAGGTTGCAGAAGATTGACTCACTTTGGCATCCCAAGTCGTTGGTGCCCCCAAATGTAAGTAAATTAATATGTCAAATGCCTTCGTACTATACAATTTTATTTATTAATTTCTAAAAATATACAATTTTTTTTATTAATTCCTAAAAATATAAAATCTTCTTTTTTAAATCGTTAGAACTGCTCCGGTTATCGTGGGGTCTGATGTAATAACCATTTAATAAAGGACTGGAGTCGACGGTCATCTAAGACTCATTAATATGCGACTGGAGTGCACAGGTCATTCAAGATTCATGACCTACGTCCATGAATATATCTACGATAACAATTCTAGATGAGCTTAACCGATACGAGACTATAAATACGATTGACTTGGTTCGACTATGATGCTAATGCCCACTAATAGACTTCCACTTACGTCGATTTATGTGGCAGCCGTCTCAAGATTTATTTCCGATGGAGTTAGTACAGCGAAAATGGCTCAGAGCATAAGCTGAACCAGAAACGCTTTCTGCAAAACATCTGACCAAAACTGCGAATATCTGCGATCATATCGTGCCACTAGAATGAGTGAAATAGCACGGAAATGCGCTTAACCCACCATTACACATTTCAAGTGGGCTTTCAAGGTCAGCATGCGGAAAAATTAGTACAATTCGTTAAATCATTCTTGTGTAAGGACGTTGGCACGATATGATGAATAATATGCACAAAGTGCACTAGGTTCAGCTTGCGTTCCGAGCCATTTTCACTTTACCAACTCCATCGAGAGGAAATATTGAGTTGCCTTTCCCATAAATTGAGAAGGGTAATGCAGTCATATAGATTGGCGCAAGGATTCGAGATAAGCGAATTGAAGAGGGCATCATAGTTAAACCAAGGAATTTGCTACGCGAACTGATATTGCATAAACTGGCTCGATGGTTTTTCTACTTGCTCCAGTTGCATGCATTTTCTCATCATTGTATTTAATAACACGTTAAAAATTCGAGAGAAGTATCCACTTTTAATTCCCAAAAGTAGACTTTGTATTTAAAACCATTTTAATCAAGACCAAACAATTAGTATACGAGTATATAGTATATAAAATGGAAAAAATTGACCACAACGTTTATAAAGAGCTGCGCAATCGAACCGTCTACGATACTGCTTTCCAAAAGTCAAGAAAAAGGAAGGCACCAGCAGGTCGGCGATCAGCACCAGTCAAGATAAGTGTTTTCAATAAATTGTTCTCTAAAAGTTGAATTTTTTGTTAAAATCCAAGGATTTTTGTTGCACAAGTACACTTACCAATATTATATAGTTAGCAACCTCAAAAAAAACAAACAGCCCATTTAGGGCGTGGATTAATCCGTATAATTTCCGAAATAAAAAAAAACATATTAATTTAGATATTTAAAAACCAAACTTCTGAACCAAAAATTTATAACAAAAACTTCAATTTTATATTTTTTTAGCTCTGAACTGTTGTCTGGTTGTAACTATAATGAAAATAATTTCTGTTTATTTAAAAGCATTCAAATTTAGGCAAATAAAGCCTACTGTGTTAAAAAACATTACCTAGTTCGTGCTAAGTACAATGGGATGAAAAGGCTTTATTTTACTTAAAATTGTTTAGAGATTTTAATTATTTAGTATGTACAAAAAATTACAAAGCCCATAGTGCAGATTATTTCTCAATTACGAATTAAAATTTATGAGGTACAAAAATAATAAACTTGTTATGTTTATTGCAGATATCCAGAGCAGCTATATCTATATAAGTTTATATATACCCAGCAGCAATGGAGCTGCAACTGGAACTGAGAGAGCCACAAAATGTTTGACGCTTTTATAATAAGCAAATCGGGGAATAGTGCTTGAAGGATTTGGTATAAAAACCACATTGCAAACTTGTCTGCAGCTCTTGTCAACGGCGAACCAACCAGTTGGACATGTAATTGGATTTTCACTTGATTCAAAACGTGCCAAAGTGTCCAGGTGACTGCCAAATTGTTTCAGATTAAGTTTGGATGTGTATGGAGTGTTATTGCACTATACGGGCAGTTCCATATAAAGTCGAGCGCGGACGACTTTGGGATACCCTGTACCACTAGCTTGCAATAAAATCCGGTTCCTTTACAAAAAACCAATAACAGAAGAATTTTTAAGCAAACTTTTTTTTTTTTTGACCGATCGTTCGTATGGGAGCTATATAATATAGTCAACCGATTTCGATCATATGTGACCAGTACTTTAAAAAAGGTCTGAATTCCAAATTTAGTTCAAATATCTTAACAAACAAACGAAACACAACGAATTTTGTATAAAAACCGTTTTTTTTACCGATTGGTCCTATGTGAGCTATGATATAGTCAACTGATTTTGATCAAATTTAATACAGGGCTTAGGAGCTATAAAAACTTATGAATACCAAATTTAGTCTTAATATCTTAACAAACAAACGAAACACAACAAATTTTGTTTGAAAATCGATTTTGGAAGATCGGCCCTGTGGAGCTATATTGTATGTATAGTTAACAGATTTTGTTTAAATTTAGCACATTGCTTAAGTGCTCTAAAAAATTTTCAAACGCCAAATCTGGTTAGATATCTTTATTAAACGAAATATAGCGAATTTTGCTTTAAAAACATTATTTTTGGCCGATCGGCCCTATGGGATATATGATATAGTCAACCGATTTCGATCAAATTTGATACAGTGATTGGGAACTATAAAAACTTCCGAATAACAAATTTGGTTACGATATCTTCATAAACAAGCGTTATTCATCTTAAACGCTTTTTTTGTCGAGTTCGTCTCAAACACCCCCATGGGAGCTATATAATATCCTCGATATCAAAAATAAAATAAACTTGTCTCCTATGGAATAATATGGGATCTAATGTAAAAGTTTGGCTACTCTAGCTCTTACCATCTCTGAGACATAGGCGTTCAAACGGACAGGCGGACATGGGTATATCGACTTCTCTATTCACCCTGATCATATTTTATGTAAGTAACTTTGAGGTGTCTCCGACGTCTCCTTCTATACATATGCTACATACATTTTCGGCTTGCGCAAACTTAATATACCCTTTTTACCATACGGTACAGGGTATAAAAATTGTGATAACGAAGATTTAAAAATGACAAACATTTTGAATTCGCTTTTTTTTTGTGATTCTATATAAAAACCGTCAAGTTGAGTGAAAAAACTTACTGGTGCATGGTATTATAATTATTTTTTTGCAATATCTCATATTTTGTGAGAAAATACGTGAAACAAGTTTCTGGTAAACGTCCTAACGACATTGTTTTGGGCTATACATTTCTGAATAATAATTTATTTTCCGAAAATTATCCGTGTGGAGTCTGTCTCCCATCGGACGCGTTCCCAGGCAGGGAAATAAACTACCACTCGCGGACCAAAGCAGACAAAATACCTGCTTAGAGGTCTAGTTAGGAATTGAGATCTAATAAAAATCGTAAAAAATCGTATTATTCTGCCACTAAAAGGCTTCTTTTGGAAATTAGCGAAATACATAAAACATATTTTAAGAAGTCAAAGACCCGAATTTTAGAAAAATAAGCTAGATTCTTTTCATTTAAGCTAATAAAATAAGTTTCAATTTAAAACATTGCTTTATACATACAGGGCTGTATCCAGGACGCTCATTCTAGTGGAATGGGCGTTCCAAGGTTTTCGCCAAGAGGTACAAGGTAGTCGGATAGGAAGGTGAAGTACTCGCTCCCTGTCAGATTTTTCTAAATAAAATTGGTAGAGATATTAAAATAATGAGAAAATCAACGGGGACGACGAATTTCCCTCTCCGTAGCCAACATTATAAATGCAATTTTTAGCATTGATAATTTTTATCAGTATACGCTTATGTTCCAAAAATGTTACCCAAAGAATTTGCTAATACAAACCAATGCAATCATTAAAAGCTTCAATTTCTTATTTAGATTTAATTTATTACAATTAATTATTACACATTTTAAAATTAGGAAGAACTGAAAAGTTCTGACAAATTTCCTGTACGAAGAATAATTCAATTATTGCCTTAAACATTGTTGTTCTTGTTGTGATCTAGGAAGAACTTAAGTTATGGCAAATTTCTTGTACGGAGATGAACATTTCCAGCGTCATTTTTAAGTCCGACGGCTTCAGGCAGTTTATTTCCTGGGGACTATATAAGATGCGCTCATTTTCCGCCATGACGAAAGGATTTTGATCTGCTGTGATTGAGCGTACGGGCAGGTGACGAATTTTTCCTGGGTTAGCAGTTGGTTCACTCATAGCTACACGAATCGTTAATGGATTTATGGTTATTGCGCCAACAAACCAGAACACATATTGGAGACGCACATAACCAGGCTTGTCCGGAACTGACTTAAAAGTCTTGTGAACGCACAGAACTATGGGTATGTAATTTTTTAAAGGATCGGCCGCCAGTCTTAAATTCTTTCTTGGTAATATGAATATTTTTATGCCTCGCCTTGCATTTGGCAAATTCTTATCGCCACCGTAGAATAATATGGCACGTGCGTAGGTCTGATTAATATTCAGATCTATTCAAAGACACGAGCACTTTTTTAAATTTATTTTTGTAATGCATACTTATAATGCAATTGGATACGTGTTGTTTGAACAGATGACCTATCCATTTCGACGGAAAAAAATACTTTTCGCATTTCGCAAAGGGGCACTTTAATAATATGTCCATTTTGTACAAATATATTTTGGTAAAGTGACGTTTTAACAAGTGACGTTTAATCGATTGAAAATTGATAACAATATTAATAGTGTTGAGTAAATATGACAAAAAATAAATGTAGTGAGTTACTTATTTTAGTTCAGTTTCAGTTTTTTACTGAACCAGCAGCTCAAACTGCAATACTTAGGTATACAAGAAAAACAAAAACACTTTCTTTCATCTTATTAGGTAGATTCAAATAAATTATTTGAGCAAATTTATAAATGTTGTAAAATCATGTAAAAATAAGGAGCGGAACTTAAGAGCCATTACAGCAGTAATCAAAAGCAAACATTTTTGGCCTTAGGGTATTCACGGTTGCTGACGAGTATTGTTGCAACAGCAAAAGACGCTATGATTTTTTCAAGCTGTTGGGCAGGAGCATAAAAATAATAAGAGCATACGTAACACTTTTTGTTTGAGCTGTTTTGAGAATATTTGATATCAGCTTATTGGTTCTTAACCATCAATATGAGCAAATGCAATTTCCAGAGCAGTCTGAGAACTTTGCAAAATATGTTGCATTCAAAGTAAAGAATAATAAACGATATACTCAAAATCACGTCACGAACTGAGCACAGCTCACGCACGCAGCAAGAAGCAAGTCCAGGTTCGGACTTAGGGCGGTTGGGTGGCTCAATTGGAAATTCCCAACAGTTGCTGCTGCTCCAATCCAAAAGACTCCCAAATTTGAGGCTGCTTTAAGTAATCCGATTTAAGCTATCCAGTCATTTAATGTAATTTTGTTCTGATATATTTTATTGTAAATTTTGAGAGAATCAGTTGAACATTGGCTTGAAATTAATATAGCAATATATTAGAGGTCGTGAGACAAGTCTTCTTCAGTTAAAGGTTTTGGTTAATTATTCTTCTTAAACTGTCTATGTATATATATGTATATAATTAGCAATATGTATTTATTTACTTGACTGTTTATGGCGTATAAAGATCAGGACCCTCAGCCATAGCGTCAATCCCTTTAATTTAATAAGTCTTTTGGGCAAGTAATCTTTAAGTAATAAATCAAATGGCATGAATCATGAATTTCATTTTTATGAAAGTGCTTCTATAAAAATTAAATGAAGTTTCGTACAAAGGAGTTCAGCTAATTAAAAAGTAGATAATAATTATGATTACTTGTCGTTATTTTCATGTTCAGCAAAACTTATTGCAGGAAAGATTTAACTGGGCCTTATAAGTAAGCACATAGCGCTTCTGCTACATGTGTTAAGATTCCGTACAACAGATTTTTGTTATATAGCCAAATCGATTTACTCGCCTTTAAGAATTTTTCGAAATTTTAAGAGACAAAATGTATAAATTTAAAAATTATTTTGGATTAATAATTATCTTCGCTTTCCAAACGATTAACTTCTTTATTCATATAGAAATAAAAATGGCGATATATTCCATTTTATCCATCTGACACTTTTAATATGGCGTTACAGACAAGACATCGTCAATTTAAATGTAGAACTTAACTAAAATTTTTAATTACAAAATATTTTTTTTTTCATTTTTTCCAAACTATCTGTTTTATGGAGTCAATCGATTTGGCTTGTGAATCATTCAAATAAGGAGCTTTTAAATTTTTCAACATTTTCCAACAGTGCAGCATTTGAAAGAGCAGTTTTTAAAAACTAAATTTGCTTAACAACACTTGAAAAGTGCGCTGCTGCCAAATCAACCAGCAAGAGCAATTACTCAACACTTGCGGACATTTTCATAGTGCCGAAAGTCGAAAGAAATTGTGGCTAAATAAAAATTTCTACAAATTTACCAAAGTATTTTTAGTAAAGTGTTCAGGTGCGTTTATACACAACTTCTATATGATTTATAATTGCGCTTTTAAAGCTTTATTTGATTTGCGAATTTTCTTTGCAATATGTCTGCAGTGGGACGGTTGGGCGGGCAACATAAAGCTTGGCGCAAAAACCATCCATTGGGCATAGAGACACGCCAGGCTAAAAATCCAGATGGCACCCTCAACCTATTTGCTTGGGATTGCATAATCCCAGACAAGCGGACAACTCCGTGGGTACATGGATTATATAAGCTGCGCATGACGTTTATTGAGGACAAGTTTCGATTTGATCCCCCAATTTTTCATTCGAGTCTGTTCGGCTCGGGAATGGTTTTCTTGCCGTTATTGAAGGAGGTCACCATTCAAGAAATGTTGGAGGCCATTCAGGATTTGCACAAAATGAAGCTACTGCTTTGTTCCAGCGAAATCGGATGGTATATATCAAGCGTGTGATAATTCAGGCACGTGAAATGGCTGAAAAAAACTGGGATGGCGCATGTACCTATCCAAGCACACACATAGCCATACACACCATAGCATGCATACAAGCATAAAACCAAGACACATAATGAATATTCTATATACATCCTGGATTTCTTAGACAGACACTCATGTGGACAAACAAACATGCTCAGGAGCTCAAGCATAACCATTCACACAAACTTTTACCAAAATGTTCTTAAATGGTAAATACTTTAAAGGCTCATAAGCAGCTCTACCTATCATCGCCATTTACCATCGTCAAATTTGGTATTTTATTAAATACATGTATTATTATGTAACATATGTACTATGTATTATGTAAAGTCATCGAATGAGCCATACATCTACATCCATAATACAAAAGGCGCTACTAGGTGAGTGGAAAGCAGAATCACTGGACTCCACTTGGCTCTTTTCCGTCTTAAGATTTCGTTTGCTTCCGCTGCACCTTCCTGAAATGGCCAGATCGTCATTCGTGTAGAGATTGCATTGGCAGGTACGTATTTATAACACTTTGAACACTGACTGACATTGATTTCGGTCTATGCGGCTTTGGCTTACAACATATGGCGCAAATCCATTTCCGGAGACAAAATCAAAGGCCCAACAACGCAACCTAAAGAAGTACGGAAAACGTTTAAAAAAGGGGCCATCCTTCAGAAACAACCAAACAAAGACAGTGCGAAACGACGAGACTAAAACAATTAAGGCCGCGTTGCTGTCAGTATTAACCATATAACCGATTAACACACACACACCACTGAGAACAGTTGGCCAAGAGCAACGAATGCAATGACATATAGAAGGAGTCGTCGGAGACCCCTAAAGTTACCTAAAGTAGGATCAGTGTAACTAGAGAAGTCGATATTCCCATTTCCATCTGTTCGTCTGACCGTCTGTCTGTCTGTTCGTCCGTATCATTGGGGCTATTTAGCCCCAATATCCTTTAATTACGTGGAACTTCCCCGAGTTGTGCAAATTTCTCATGATTTCCTCTGGTTCACAGGTCATTCAAGATTCATGAAAAAAATGCGTCCACCATCAACCTGGCTATGAATATATCTACAATAACAATTCTAGATGAGCTTAACCGATACGAGACTATAAATACGATTGACTTGGTTCGACTATGATGCTAATGCCCACTAATAGACTTCCACCTACGTCGATTTATGGGGCAGCCGTCTCAAGATTTATTTCCGATGGAGTTAGTACAGCGAAAATGGCTCAGAGCATAAGCTGAACCAGATACGCTTTCTGCAAAACATCTGACCAAAACTGCGAATATCTGCGATCATATCGTGCCACTAGAATGAGTGAAATAGCACGGAAATACGCTTAACCCACCATTACATTTCAAGTTGGCTTTCAAGGTCAGCATTTGGAAAAATTAGTCCATATCGTTAAATCATTCTTGTGTAAGGACGTTGGCACGATATGATGAATAATATGCACAAAGTGCACTTGGTTCAGCTTGCGTTCCGAGCCATTTTCACTTTACCAACTCCATCGAGAGGAAATATTGAGTTGCCTTTCCCATAAATTGAGAAGGGTAATGCAGTCATATAGATTAGCGCAAGGATTCGAGATAAGCGAATTGAAGAGGGCATCATAGTTAAACCAAGGAATTTGCTACGCGAACTGATATTGCATAAGCTGGCTCGATGGTTTTTCTACTTGCTCCAGTTGCATGCATTTTCTCATCATTGTATTTATATAACACATTAAAAATTCGCAAAAGTAGACTTTGTATTTAAAACCATTTTAATCAAGACCAAACAATTAGTATACGAGTATATAGTATATAAAATGGAAAAAATTGACCACAACGTTTATAAAGAGCTGCGCAATCGAACCGTCTACGATAATGCTTCCCAAAAGTCCAGAAAAAAGAAGGCACGTACCAGCAGGTCGGCGATCAGCACCAGTCTAAGATAAGAAAATTGTTGTCCTAAAAGTTAAATTTTTTGTTAAAATCCAAGGATTTTTGTTGCACAGAGTACACTTACCAATATATATATAGTTATCAACCTTAATAAAACAAACAGCCCATTTAGGGCGTGGACTATACCGTTTAGTTTCGAAATAAAAAAAAAAACATATTAATTTAGACATTTAAAAACAAAACTTTTCAACCAAAAATTTATAACAAAAACTTCAAATTTAGATTTTTTTAGCTCTGAACTGTTGACTGGTTGTAACTATAATGAAAATAATTTCTGTTTATTTAAAAGCATTCAAATTTAGGCAAATAAAGCCTACTGTGTTAAAAAACATTACCTAGTTCGTGCTAAGTACAATGGGATGAAAAGGCTTTATTTTTCTTAAAATTGTTTAGAGATTTTAGTTATTTAGTATGTACAAAAAATTACAAAACCCATAGTGCAGATTATTGCTCAATTACAAATTAAAATTTATGAGGTACAAAAATAATAAACTTGTTATGTTTACTGCAGATATCCAGAGCTGCAATATCAAAGGCAAAAAATCGCAACCAAAAGAAGTACGAAAAACAATTTAAAAAGGCGTCACCACTCAGAAAAAAGAAATAAATACAGTGCGAAAGGACGACACTAAAACTGGCAACTACACTTGAAGAAATCTATATATCTATATCAATTATGGACCACAAAACCGATTAACACACACTCAGAGAACAGTTGGCCAAGAGCAACGAATGCAATTCAAGAAGTTCAGCTTTTTATGCCCTGTACCCTACAAAGGGTATATATGACAATTCCTAACTGGACCTCTATCCAGGTGTTGTTACCTAAAGTAGGATCAGTGTAACTAGAGAAGTCGATATTCCCATTTCCATCTGTTCGTCTGACCGTCTGTCTGTCTGTTCGTCCGTATCATTGGGGCTATTTAGCTTTTTCCCTTTAATATCCCTCCAATTCCTACTCCACACAATTTACCAATATGGTGAAAAGCGATTTTTTAACCTCCAAATAAAGCACTATATAATAAATACGTTACCTTATTTGAGCTGTTTGAATCCGTATACTAGCCCTACCTCGTAATTTGCATAATTTGCGAAGCTTATAAATTGTTATTGCCTATATACAATCGCAACGTTCCAAGCTAAAGTTTAATATATTATCATGGAAAGATATAAGAATTTTAATAGAAAATAATTGCTAAAATGAAGCATCTATTTTTTATAATGCAAAATATCAATAGTGAGCAAAATTACATGGAACTTCCCCAAGTTGTGCAAATTTCTCATCATTTCCTCTGGTTTGGGCTGAATGAAACATTGCATTGACAGATTGACAACGCATTGACCCCCACCAGCCAGTCTCTTTTTTTTCAGAAATTTTAAGCCCTTTGGGGATGTTTCTTTTTTATTTACAAAAAATTTAACTTTTAACTTCTAAATTACATAAACTTCATTGCTGCCTCAACATGTTGCGGAGAAGACGCATCAATACTTTGGCCTCCTTTTTTATTATCATGGTTGAAACAATTTCCGACACTCGATCCTCCTCAGAACCAAAAAATAGCTGTACATCGTCCAGAGTGAACCAAGTTAGAAAAACAATACCTTCCAGCAATAGCATCATCAATCGGGCTACATGGGGTTGTATTTTAGCAACCATAATTTCCCAAGACTAGCTGGAGATATATTTTATCCAATCGAACGAAAACTCAACGGTCCACTCGAAACAAAATACAGCCGGTTGGTATACATAGGTTACCATCAATTCCATCATAAGGCAGTAGACAATAACTTGTGCAAATGTAATTACTGGGTTCCTTGGCAGTTTGCGCTCCATTATCTCCTTATGACTGGCCATTATGACAATGATTATAAAAAGTGTCGATTGAAGAGAAGCGCAGCTTGAATAGCCCAAGCCCATCCAATGGTAGAATATTCCTATTAACAGCGAAGTTATCAACCCGAATTCCATCGTGGGAGTTAAATCGTTAATATGAAATTGGAATTGGATCAAAAAAATTTGTTAAAACTAAATAATATTTGAAATGTTGGGTATTAGTACAATTTATAAGCTGACTGTGTTCAACAGCTCTTCAATTTCGAAACATTTTAGAGTGAGCCAACTAGGCAACTTAGTTTTAGTAGAATTACTAAGGGGCTCTGCTTCCTGCGTGCTTCTATTCTACCTTTTCCGGCTGGAGTTATCAAGTGTCATCTGGCGCTGTGTCTCTTTGGCCATATTGTGTCCAGGAAATAATAACAATAACAGTTTAAAATCGGTATAGAAGAAATGAGACATACCAAACCAAACTGCACGCAGGCATTGCCAACATTGCTGGCAGAGTCTGCGTCATTACCATTTGCCATTGCAATGCATAGGAGTAGATACGGATACGGATATGTGAATGCCTTGGGCACGTACAATCCATTCATTCAGCAAATACCAATAATAGAAATAGAGCAAAATGCAGAGAAAAAAAAGAGCAAGCAGAAAGTTTTTAAGAAAAAGGATATCAGACAAGGCCAAAGCTAAAGGCATTTGAAAATGGCACAACAAAACAGGCAGCCAAATACAAAAAAAGACAATTTTGAAGCAACGAAGCCAAGACACACTTTAAAAGATAAAGTGTAATTGGGGTATACTCTATGTGCATATATATATGTATGTATATATATATATATATATATATATATATATATATATATATGTATATATAGGCAGCCGATTTTGACTAGACTGACTTCGTTTCTGGCTTTTCGTTTTTACTTCACATTCGTTTTCTACCTTGTAAGAATCCTATGCCAATTTGATGAAGTTGGCCCAAAAACGAATAATTAGCCCGATCATTCATAGTAACTGAAGGTGAGGTTGGCTTTTAGCGATTTCAAGCAGTCGTAACGACAAAAGTTAAAAAAAATTGACAGGAAATGAACGTTGCATCAAGAACACACGTGACGTCACATGTTCAAAGATTACACCCACAGCACACATATAAGATGAATATTTTATATATTTATCGGCAAAAGTTCTTCGATTTTGTCGACCTTAAGTCCAAATTTATTATTTGTAATTTTTTTAATATATGGCTTATTTGAAAAATATTTGTGAAACTTAAAAATTTTTAAAACTCTGTAAAATAAAGAATTAATTGATTGTAACAACAAAAAATAAATTGTCTTTAAGGCAAAGATCTAAGTTTCAGTTAATGAAATTATTAAATTAAATTGTTTTAAGTATTTTTGAAAGGAAGACGAACTTTGGGAATTATTTATGGCATGATGAAAAGACATAAAAACTTCCTCTTTTGATTGTAAATTCAATTTTTATTGTACATTAATTAGAAATTTTTATCTAGACGAAATTTTAAATGGCGGCTCCTCGTCCTCGAATTTCAGTTTTCCAGCCTTCTATAGCGAAATGAAATAAAAAATATTTTTTGGTTTGAAAAAATTAATGAAATTCTCTATGGCTTTTACTAAATCATAATGAGATTTGACGAAAAATTAATTGAAATGATCACGTTAGATCAACGTTTTTTTCATTCTTTTGTGATTTGACTGGCCTTGCTTAAAAATAAGAATTTAACAGTTTTTCATGTATATTGTTAGTAAATGCTATAGAAAAAATTATATCCTTTTAAACATGTTTGGAATGAAGGGAAACGGAACAATAGATCATGACCTATGCTTGAAATTCTGATGGAACCTTGTTCCGAAAAAATTGAGTTTAAAGTTTGTGGGAAATCGCGCGTGAATTAAATTACGTTCGAGAAGCTCTATTTTTATAAATATCGATCGTATCGAAAAGTCTTTTCTTACACACATCCTATGAATATTTTTCATTTTTTGTAAAATAAAACCAAATTTCTCTATCAAATTTAAGAGCCTATCCCTAAATGTTTATTCTTTTATACACATTTTGGGCAAATGATCTAAAGATGTTAAGTAACCGCAGTAAGGGTATAAAAAAACTCAATGAATGGCAGCAAGTAAGCAAGTGAAGCAAATTTGCTAAAGACAATGGAACTTTCAAGTCATCACACATACATGCACGTCGCCATATGCATGAGTATCTGTGTATGTGTTTTTTTCATAAGAAAACAATTTAGACAAGTTCAAACAACTGACTGTCATCACTGCACCCCTCTCTGGCCTCTACAAGTTACACTTCATTCCAATCCATGTTCTGTATTTGCTCACACGTTTCGGAATGAAAATATTTTCTCAAAAGAATTTACTTTGCGTGGCTATGTGAGTCACCCTGTATGAGTTTTGTTTGTGCCTGCGACTGTCTTGGTTCAAAGATCGTTAATCACTTAGGGATGAAGCAGGCATTGGTGTAGTTGTTATGTAAGGGAGTGCATCCGGCATTTTGCCATGAGTGCCATGACTTGCCACATGCCACATGCCAAGTGACATTCACCATTTGTCGCCTTCCAAAGTTACAACAACAATTAATGCCATGTTTACAGATACAGATAGATTTGTGAAAATTGTATTTTTATTGTTGACTGCATTTTGTTAAACTCTATGTCATACGCTGCGTATGAGTTATTTCACATTAGATAGACAAACACCTTAGCCATACAAAAAAATTAAAAAAGTTGGTGTATAGTGTAATGAGTACTCTATAAAGTTCTTATATAAGGATATACTATAAAAAAGGACTTGCTCTGCGCCCTAGTAAGCAGTTTTTCAAGAATTCTTATAAAAATTGCATAGCGCTTAGTATTTTTATACCCTGTACCTATTAATACAAAGAGTATACCTGATTTGTGTAACGTATGTGACGATCAGAAGGAGGCGTGGCAGACCCCAAGTCCTTTATACCAAAGTGCTTATCGTAACTTCGGGTAGCGATTGAGCCATGTCCGTTCGTTCGTCCATCGTCCTAGATCTCGGAGACTAGAAGAGCTAGAGACACCAAACTTTACCAACTGGTGTGCTTATTTCCTCAACAGATGAAGTTTGTTGAAATATGTTAATATCTTTACCCGATTCCTCGCAGTAGATTTTTGGCCACACCGTTTTATATTTTCATTTGAAATTTAACAGAATTATGCGTTAAGGTTCCACGCATCTGTGTGTCAAAAAAAAGAAACAAAATCGGACAAATACACCAAAAGTTATAGTCAAAAATTTACAAATTTCATCGCCCCCTTGCCAATAGAGTGCGTCATTTTTAGACTCCACCTAATTACGGTTACACACTACCTCGAATCACAATTTTTGGTAAGCTGATTTATGTGGCTCTAATGAACAAATCCGCATCCGAATTTTATCACCACACCCCTCAACATATCAACTTGAAACTTACCCCACTTCTTTGACATAACTTTCATCACAATCGGTAAAAATTTACGGAACTTATAGGTACAAATAAAAGTTCTTAGCAGGAATATGCAGAAACAATTGTTCGAGAGAAATTGTACAGAGTATTCCACTGTCGGGCACCGCCTTGACTGTATCACGTTTTTTTTAATATATGAATATTTACAGGATGGCGGGTTCAAAAATGGAATATAAAGTTGCAAGGAGCAGCATTGGCAGCCTAACAGATCAAAAGGGATGCAATGCACAGCAATTAATTGCTGTGGGAGGGTACAAGGAACAGGGACAGGAGGTGGCTTAAGTGCCACGCCTTTAAATCTACTCCACCATTATGTAATAATTGATTATGACTACTTTGAGTATGTTTCTGAAACAATCACTCACTTGTTAACCAACACTAACAAATTGGATATTTATTTGAATGCTTGTCTAATTTATATATATTTGCATGCCGACAAACAAACCCCAAAACTAACAAAGTTACAAATCATCATCATGAGCAACATCTTCATTATTATCATTATCATGGCTATAAGCATTGACATCATTGCCAGCATGGATATTTCTAAAGTTAGGAAGTTGCAGGTTTACTCCAGGGCACAATATACCTAAAACAATTAAAGTTAATTTATTTAAACATAATTTTTAAATCACATTTACAATTTATGGTTAAATATTGTTTTTCAAGTGCTTTTGTTTAGAAGTTTGTCCACAAAGTGTCTTTGCCAAAAAGCCATTTAATTTTTAAAATTAATTTGCTTATAAACGGGAAAAAAATAAACATTGAGAGTCAGACGGGGTAAAAAACAAAAGCCAACATTGTAAAATAAATCTTTTAAAACTCTGTAGCCAAAACTTTTGTGTATTTGTGCTTGGCAAAGACTTGGTTTTGACTGTGAGATATTTGCCGTGGTACAAAACATATTTCATGCAGCTGGAACTCTGGCTCACGCCCTTTGAGTAACGAGGAGCTCCACTTGCATCCAGCTCCGTATCCATACTATCCTCTTTCAGATCCCGCAGTTTTTTGTTGAGCAGGCCAAGAAACTTTTTTCACTTGTGCCAAGTAATTGATGGCACAGAGGGTATTACGAAATGGTGGAGCAGCTATCCATGGCTACTTAAGACACTCTCTTACACACACAAACACAAACTCATATACATAAATATATGTATATATGGTATGTACGAAAAAAACCATAATTATATTTGCTAACAAGTTTTAATTATAATATTTTTCGGTATCTTCGTCTTGGTCTATGACACACAAGAGCACAGGCTAGCGAATTTAGATGCGTTTCCAATCTGCTTTTGTATCCGCTTAGAATTTTGATGCTGTCCCCTGTAAAATCTATGTTAATCTATGTCTTTATGTAATCTCCTATTTCTAATATAATATGCATATCTGTTAATTTTGCATCTGTTTTATTTGTAGCGTTTGAATGATTCTTCAGTTTTGATTTAGCTGCCGTTGCCCAAACTTAAAATCCATACATCCACGTAGATGTTACGATGGCTTTGTGTAGAGTGATTTTGTTTGAAATTGATAGCTTACTTTTCCTGCCCAGAAGGCAGTGCATTTTGGCGATTTTGGCCCTGCATCTTATTACGGTTTGATTAATGACTTATTCCCAACAAAGTTTTTATCCAGATGGACTCCAACATATAGATGAGTGTTTTTAAATGGAATTACGAAATGGCGGACCTAAGACGCAAACCTAACAAAGTAAAAAAAAAGTTAAAGAGCAGCTATTATGAAGACGGTGATGTGATCGGGTACCCCGGCTCAGGCTTTTTTTTTTTAAAAAAGTTAAAGATTTCATTATTCTACGTAAACCAATGCGCAAATCAATGGGCTTTTGTACTGCATGCTCTTATCAGCATCTATTCGATTATCAGTTCTTACTGGTCCGCCAGGACCAGATGTTGGGAGGCCTAAGGTGATTTGGCAATGCTTTTGCAGGTGCAGCAGCTCCGACGTCACATCTTTATTTAGGAAGAAGGTTAATTTTGGTATAAAAAATGCCGACAAAGTAAAACAGTTTCTACCTAATGATCCAGCGAATTTTTGCAACAAATGATGCTACAGGGTCCGGCACTCGAAGTGTAACCAATTAAAAAGGCCATAAATTCATTTTGGAAAATTACCTTTACTCAATTCAAGGTACAAAATGTGTAAAAATAATACGAAATTTAGAAACAATTTACTTTCGCTCAATATGGCCACCTTTTGCTTTCACTATGGCCTTGAGACGGTCCAAAAATGAATCGCAAGCTGCCCGAATGTGACTTGCAGGTATTTTGGCCCACTCGTGGACAATGGCTTTTTTCAGCGCCTCGAGACTGTTATATCTTTTAGTTCGGACCTTGCTCTCCAGTCATCACAGTTCTATTATCAACTACCAAAGCACCACCTTTTACGGCTAAAGAAATCAATATCTTAAAAGATGTAGATAAAATATTGTAATTTTACCAACAAGCAACTGAAAAGATTTCTGGTGGAAAATATGTGACTCTTTCGCAGATAATATCCATGACATATGGGCTCTACCGCAAAGTGGAAAATCTTTCACCACAAATTCAAACTTTGCAAGGAAAAATATGCAAAATACTTTATTAGAGTCTAAAAAAAAACCTCCATCAATTTATGAGTTTCTGTCAGTAACTAGAATAGCTGCTATATTGGATCCAAGATTCAAAAAGAACAGTTTTCTGCATAATTCAAATGCTGAAGAAGCATCAGCAATTTTTGAAAATGAACTTGTGAATTTGTCAGTCAAAGAAAACCCTGCAAATTTGAACCTAAAACTCAGGAAACATTAATTGATTTTTTTGAAGATAGCAAACACTTAAACACATAATCAGATGTCATTTTTATTAAAAGACAATATCTGGATAGAGCTAAAGCAGCCCAAGACATGGATCATCTTATATGGTTTAAGGTAAACTAAAACAACAAATTATAAATGCTCAAGTAATATGGTTTTATATTAAATTATATTTCAGTTGGACCAAAAAACATTAATATTGTATATAAATTTTCTTGTTAAAAATTAAAGAAACTTTAAATGCAAACCAAATATATGTATTATTGTGGACGGGACAACAGTCGAAAATCGATGGGGCCGACTATCTATAGTTCTCCACTTTTAATATACAACCACACACATTGACACACAGGAAAAATAATTATATGTATATACATATGTCATATATCACATGGAACCAGTGGTGGATCTACGGCGGAGGTTTTCGGATTTAAAAAATAGCGGAAATCCTATAATAATTTATTTTATTAGCACATACAAGGTGGTGTGTTCAAAAAATAATGTGACTTTTCAAATTTCGCGGTCAACGTATTTTCGATTATCATTTTTTTTGTTTTGTTGTGGTGCTACACTCTTCCCGAACATCTGTACCAAATTTCAAGTGAATGGCACTTTTTGTTTGGTTGTGAGAGGCGTAAAGGTTATAAGTGTTTTGCGTGCTCGGCGATTTTTTGCTATCGAAAAATATGGATCAACGGATTTGCATCAAATTTTTTGTAAAAAATAAAATTAAGTGCACCGTAACACTTGATATGTTGACAGTAGCATACGGTGAAACTGTTCTGAGTAAAAAAAATGTTTACAAGTGGTACAAACTCTTCCAAGATGGCCGGGAAGATGCCAATGACGAGCCTCGCTCTGGACGCCCAAGCACGCCAACAACTGATGAAAACGTTCAAGCAGTGAAGAAAATTGTTTTGGAAAATCGTCGAATCACTATCAGAGAAGTTGCTGAGGATGTCGGTATATCGCTTGGCTCGTGCCATTAAATTTTTCTAACGTTTTGGGCATGAGACGTGTGTCAGCGAAGTTTGTTCCGAAATTGCTAAATTTTGACCAAAAGAACCGTCGCATGAGCATCGCTCAAGAGCTTTTGAATGACGTCAACGTCGACCCAGATTTACTCCAAAGTGTAATAACTGGTGACGAATCATGGGTATATGGTTATAATATCGAAAGCAAAGCCCAATCGTCCCAATGGAAGCGGCCAGAAGAGCCAAGACCAAAAAAAATCGTCGAACACGCAAAACACTTATAACCTTTACGCCTCTCACAACCAAACAAAAAGTGACATTCACTTGAAATTTGGTACAGATGTTCGGGAAGAGTGTACCACCACAACAAAATAAAAAAATCGATAATCGAAAATACATTGCCCGCGAAATTTGAAAAATCACATTATTTTTTGAAGCTAGACTAAGTTAATACAATCTATAAATTGCATGACCAATGTTTGACTAATAGAAGCAATTATTAACACACTTTAAGCGGGTAGCCTAGTATATGAAACTATGCTGCGTAGCGGGCATTTCTTGCAAAACAAGCAAAAATTGCGCGATCCAAAATAAATAATATTTGCAAAAGTAATGGTTAGATTTTAATAAAATTTGGTAATATAGTACTTACAACTATACTCTATTTTATTTTATCAAAAGTTTTGTACTAAAACACAACCTACCCTATCTGTTTACCTTTCAAAATGTCAACTATATTGACAAATTTACGTTTATAAACCAATAGATATTTTGTAAAAAAATGTTTTATTGTTTTTTAAACCTATATAATACTTGTAAATTCATTTTTATACAGAAGTAGTTTAGTAGTAGTAGTAGTGTATAAAATATTTTATTGTATTTTCTAACACTAAAATTTTTTAAATGTGTGATATTTAAAAAAACATTCTCCCTTATGAAGGGGCACGTCGCAATATTCACACATAAAGCAGGTTAAACTCTTCTTCTTGTGAGAAGCACAAACATAACATTGTTTTTGGGGGTTCTTTTTTTTGCCTCCCGTAAATATTCTTTTAATTTTATGTTTTCTTGTATCCAATAATCTATTTGGAAAATCGATTCTTCTACATGTAGAAGATGTGCTGGGTACTGGATCATCAGGATTATTGGGAACTCAACACTATCTCTACCATTATCTCTTATCCATTCTTTGGCCACATCGTGCAAAAATCTTTTATAACT